>JAZHYW010066332.1:0-11347 GCA_037355805.1 Ixodes ricinus
AAAGGTGTAGCTTTTACACTCCATGTCACATATTTGACACCCCAAAACTTCAGATCGACGTACAGCGCACTAAGGTTGAACCGAAGGTACCAACTTTCACGCGCGGCTTCAGAGTCGAGTTGTGCAACTTATTAAAATATCTAATGTACGTTTGACTCACTGCAAAAAAAAAGTAATCCGGGTTTTCTTGGCCCTACTGCAAAACCTCAGTAATTTTCTTTTGCATCCTTTGATAGGTACTTTAGCTGGTTTAATATGTTATATCCCACCGTCATCAAGCCTCTGGTAAAAGTTGGTGCCGTCAGTTCGGCGTCATTGCGCTGTACGTCGAATCTAAGTTTTGGAGTGTCAAATATGTGACAAGGGGTGTAAAGCTACACCTCTCTTTTTTTAGAGTGTGTACTTGCAGGTGAGGCTCTGAGGTGCCGCCTTCTCGTCTCTCGTATGCGACCTGACTTTTGACGTATGTAAGACCTGCATCATGTCGACATTATGAGGATGAACTGGGAAAACGCGTGCTTTTTTGTATCTTTATTACAAACAACTCACATTATGGAATCTTTTTTGTGTGTGTGTTTGTGTGTGTAGGGCGTGGGAGGTGGAGGTGTTTTTAGCAAAAGACTATCACCAGCACTCTGTTCCACTGCAGGTGGCTCTCCAGGATCCATCCGGGTCTCATTTTTGTGGGGGATCTATCATCAAACCGGACATCATTGTGACCGCTGCGCATTGTCTGGACTGGCACGTATACGTGCTCTACTCCGTAAGAAAAGTGTCATGAGCAGTGTACTTCTCTTTCTAGGAAAGAACCAGGGGGTATATTAGTTCAGGCTGGAGTCTTGGACCTCAAGAACCCGCCCGTTTACAGCTAAGTGTGCCATGCAAGTATCGTACCGTTAAAAAAATGACAGCATTTTCATTTACAGTGTTCATTATGCTTCGAGTTTTTTTCACTGAGAGATATTGTATAACTGAGAGTCCATCAGCCACTCTGTTCACCAAAGATGAAGTTGTATTTGCTCTATACACGTGACGTCAAAAAAAAAGAGGTTTGAGCATTATTAACGCTCTTCGCGATGTAGTTTTTAAAAGATTCGGTCGCTAAAGGAAGATAAATGTTTTAGCGTTTGAAACGCGTACGTCTTGATAAAATGGCATAAACATAAGCTAAGATGCTCCTACATATAGCCTGATTCAACAGATGGCTCGTCAAATTAGTAACATTCAATCTAAAAACCGATATTTTTGTTTGCTACGATATTAGAGGAGAAAGCGAGCGTAGGTGCAAATACATTTCGGTGAGGAGTGTGTTATAACAGTTGTGGTCGGTTTGCCTTGCTGCACTCGGGCGACGTCGAGATTTTCTCGGGCCTCTCGAAGCTTATCAGAGAAGCGCTTTCGCAGGTCCTCTGCGAGGTTCACGTAGGGGCGAAGACTTCCCCCAGACTCTGTAGAAAGGAGACTGTAAGGATCGACGAGGGCTCCGCGGGTGGCCCGTTAGCACCAGGAGATTTGGCCGGGGGAAAGCGTTGTTGTAAACAGTTCCCTTGGCGGGCGACCTCGAGAGACAGGCGTACTTTACGACGCGAGATTTGGAACGCGCGTTTTCTACCGAGATAATCGGAGCGTGCGTTCCGGGCCGGGAAAATAAAGCTATACCTGCCACCACCACCAGAACGCAGTGGCTCTGGCCGGCGCTGTTTACATGGCGCGTTTACATCGGTTTAGTCTTTCTCGTCCTAGTGCGGGGGTCGCGACAGAACGGCAACGTCAGACCGCGGCTGGCAGAATGAATTACGGGATGGCTCACTTAGTCGGCACTATCCACAAATGGAGTCGGTTGTCCGCTTCGCCTTGCGAGAAATGGTTTTGCTTGGATCCGAACCAGCCCGACCTTTGACCGTGACATGTACGCAGACCGTGGGTTCCTACCCGGGAATATAATCAATTGCCACGCGGCGAGAAAGTGAGCCGATTGGTGAGCAGTGGAAACGCCTGTCTCACGACGCATCGAGGATTCGCCGGTCCACTAAAGGGGACGGACCAACGAGCGACTTTGATGGGAAACTCAGCAAGTGAGTTTAGTTCGTGCTGGGGCTCGAGAGCTGTCGCTCCGTAATCGAGTCAGGTTGTGGGATTCCGAGGGACTTCTGTCCCCGTAATCGGGACGTAATCTCACGAGCCACCCAACTCCTGAGCTTGGATAAGCTAACACCCGACCACCTCCTTCCCGACCCCGTACAGGGGAAGTTATCATTTCGCAGTATTGTTTATCTTTGTATTTTCATTCTGCTACAAAAGTATTAAATTGTTTATGAAAAGTAATTCCCAAATTCAACTGAATTAGTCGTCGACGGCCAAGAGAGCAACTTCGTCTCCGGCAATACCCGCCAGCTTCCACAACGGAAGTCCGTCACCCCATCTGAACCTGGCAATCCGGACGGCGCAAGGTGACCGAGCAGGAATGAACCCGTACTGAGACCGTTAAAAAGCGGGAACGCGAGCTCTTTGCCGAAATTCAATTGGGCAGGAGTGAGACCCGTTGACCGATTAGTGGTCGTATGGGTTGCGAATGCCAGCTCCGGCAGTTTCGCGTCCCAGTCCTTGTGGCGCTCAGTGTAGGCCACTAACATCATCTTAAGGTTCCGATTTACCCTTTCCGTGATGTTTGCTGGTGGGTGGTATGGGGAAGTTCTTTGGTGCTTAATTTCCAGCACCGCGCAAGCATCCACGAACACCTTACTCGTTAGGTAGGAAGCATTATCGCTTACAAGTTCTGCTGGAAAGGCCAACCTAGCGAATGGTTCAAGTAGACACTCCCAGATTTTTTGCGAATGTAGCTTCCGCAAAGAGAATAACTCAACCCACATAATGAAGTGGTTGGTTACCACGAAGAATTACTGATTGCCGCGGGTACTACGTGGGAAGGGCCCCATGACGTCACAGCAACAAATCTGCCAAGGGCTCTGGCTCACGATTGGTTCCATGAGACCGGGGGGCTGACCACCACGTCGTTTTGCTTTCTGGCACACCGAGCAGCTACGAGCGTATCGGAGCACATCCTGCATCATGCCTGGCCAGGTAGCAATTTGGGATAACTTTTCGTAAGTTTTGCTCCCACTGCTGTGTCCTGCCAGGGCAGAGTCGTGCATGTATCGGATGAAAAGCTTACGTAGCTTGCGTGGCATCAAGGTGGCCGCCAGCCGAGCCCTGATCAAGAGCAAGGAGCTCAAGCGACAGCTGGAGCTGACCGAACAGCTGCAGAAAGAGCAGCATGTGACCAAGGAGCTTGGGAGAGCGGACGCCGAACGCATCGCGCGCGTCAACCAACGTGGCGAGCGCGACCTCCAACGGGAAATCGCGCTCGTCCAGCAGGCGTCGGACGGACTTGCAACGTCAGTCCGCCCAGCAGCGCCATCCACCCCCTGACGCCCACAACAACGTCTCCGTCATCGACATGCCGAACGAAGCCTGGGGGGGGGGAGGTGAGCAGCCTGGCGGTTTCCCAGCCCAGCTGCCGACTGCGAGGCAAAGGTGCCGAACTTTTCCCGCATGGATGTCGCGCCAGCCACGCGCACATCGCGTGCGCCGCCTTGATAAGGCGCATCAGAGGCGGCGCACAGGGAGTCGCTGGCTGGACTCAGGCGCCGCCGGTAACAATGTTAATTGTCTTGTCCATGTCCAATTAAATGTAGTTTTCTTGTTGTTGAAACCGTTGGCTCCGTGTTATTCCTCCGGCTCAGGTATGCAGCAAGGCAAACCGACCACTCAGTGAATCATTTGTATATACCGAGACAAAAGAGTAATTGAGCTGTGATTAAACAGATCAAATTTATTGAGAAAACAAGACATACTTGAAACAACTCTGCTTAATTCGGCCCTCTGGCTTGAGGCTAGCGATTGGTGTTGGAGGGCCGTTCTATTTCAGCGGTGTCGTTACTAGAGATTCGATAAGTACATAACACGTTACTAGTAACGAGTCACTGCTGCCTAGTTACTGTTTCGGCAACGAGTAACATGTTTAGTTATATTGGAAGAAAAGGAACGAGTAACGTACTTAGCGACTTTAAAGGCCAAGTGACGAGTAACGGTATTCTGTTGCTTTTGATGAGTAACATGTGGAGCGAATACGAAACGCGTCAGTAGAACGATTCTTGAGCGTCGCCTGAGATGTTTTGTCAAAGAAGCGGGGAGGCATATTTGATGAAAACTTTGAGAGTCAGCTACTGTTTAAATGCAGCGACTACTAAAAAAACATTTATGAAATAAAAATCAATTGTGCATTAGGTTGTCAAAATTACGAGAAAACTAACTGGCTAAGTTTGAGGTAAACTGATGCGTCCCTTTTGAAAATCGGTAACGAGTAACGTTTTTAGTTTCTTTTTTGCGCGAGTAACGAGTAATGGTGTTTAATGAACCTTTTGGGGCAACGTGTACATATCTGCTAGCGATGTGTTACTAAGGTTATAATCGGCACTTGCAGTGGCTCTCGATACGTCATTTTGATGATTGAACTAATCAGGTAAGACTGCAATTCGAATTATACCAATTCTAAAGAACAAATCGACCGTTTTTGTCACTGCCCGCAGGTGCAAAAATTTGCCGTTCACGAGTCGTATGTTCCCGAGTCGCCACCAGAATCTCCAAATACATTATGCGATATAGCTCTTCTCAAGTTAGTTGACCCTTTTGACTTTGACAAGAGCCCGGGGCACATCGGCGCTGTCTGTCTTCCCGCCAAGCGATCGCCCGTTGGAGGGCGAAGTTAAGTCACCGGCTGGGAAGAACATCACACGGTAATGGAGGCTTGAGTTGTTACACCTGTTTGATTGGTGCCTATTGAGATAATGCTGATGTTATTTTTAACTCCTCCATCACTAGCCATTTATATATTTTTTTGCTTGCTTAAAGGAGGGGGGAGCAACGATTTTAAGATTAAAAGAATTTGAATTTCGTCATTTTTACTTTGTTTATTATGTCCAAGAGGATAGAGAACTACTCCTTCATTAGAAAATGTCGCGATTGTGCTGCATAATTGCGAAGCAAAAGTCGAGCTTTTCCCCCTCCTGCATCCACGAGTGGCAGCCGAAGGAACTACGGCTCTAAGCTTAGGTGACGTCGCTCGGCTCTAAGCTGCAGCATAACGACCGCTAATGACAGCAGACAGAGGGAGGAAGCGTCCTCCGAGAGAGCACATGGTAACCTACACGGCACCCCAAATTACGTTATTAGTAGTGCGACCAGGTGTGACCCTGAAGACTGGGAGTGATATAAGGGGCGCCAGAAATGCCAATATAGATCTTTTTTTCACACAACCTAGGACACGCATGTGAAATCGGTTTTCTGTTCTTTACTTGATAAGTGTCAGAGGGCAACTTCCACAGCTTTTAGACAGAAATCTGGAAATCGTTGCACGCCCCCCCCCCTCCTTTAAAACAATATTTTAAGACCTCACAAACTCGGAACGCGAGATGCACGATTCTCACTTTTGTAGTATTCCTAGTTTCGCATTTGTGCAACTGTAAATCTTTTATTAATATAAAATTATAATTAGAGTGTGGTTAATGAGAGCATAAGAAAACCGGGGCGTGAAATGTTATGATAAGGTTTCTAGCTTACCATCTTGCAATGTCTTTGCCCTTAGCGGGAATGTGATCTTGTAATAAATTGCAAGCAAAGCTGGCCTATAAAAACACAAAAATTGGCGAGTGTTTCTTTTTTTTGTTCTGGCGTGAGTTTAACTAGCATTTATTTTACTCCACCAAACGTGTTGTAACCCACCGGGAAGAAGCTGTGACGCCCCTATATTTCCCCAAAATCCGCAGCAGTAGATCATCTCAGCCTCTTGAACCATGTTTGAAACTTCAATAAATTTGCGAAAACAAATTAATATCACTTGAAATGTTTGTTGTTATTCAGGTCTGTCTGAAAATGGGTTCAAGCAGTTTTGAAGCAAACCAGTGACTACTGACATTTTGCGAGAGTTAACGTGTGACGTGAATGCTTAGGCTCAAGGTAGCTCGTTCTATTTGAGGACAATTATAGGCAGTTGTATTTTGATCGAATTACTACTGGCCTTTACGTTTTGTTAGTGCCTGTGCTGGTCGCTTCACTTCGTCACAATGAGCATGCGAGAGCCCTTTCTATACTTCGTCTCATCCTACGATGGGCTAAAGTCAAAGCCACGGGTCGCCAGGTCCCATCACGTTCCACGCTACAATATGACATGCCTACCGCTGATTAGGGGTGGACGAATAATGCTGCGAACCCCAAAACGCTGCATCATTTCTATAGCTTCGACAATGCAAACAGCCTTTTTTTGCAATGTAAAAATGTTGAGTCACTCAGTGCTATTTCGATTCGAACCACTGTCCGCCCATCCCCATCAGTGATCCGAGACGCGGGCACTGCTGCGTGCATCAAAGCGCAATACGCAATTTCTAAGTGGCTCGGGATTGGATCTGGCGGTCCGTTGCTTTTGCCTTTAGTGCATCGTAGGGTGAGACGAAGTATAGTCAGCACTGTGTTGCTTTGCCGACGCAACGAGATGATGGGACAAATCAGAAAGCGTGAAAAGCGCACCATCATCACGTTCTTCATGTTTCTGTACGCGTTACATCATCGCTGAACCAGTCATGAAGAAAAAAGAACCAGTGGCTAGTGGACTTCAACTGAAACGAAATAGAGGTGTCACAAGGCCGGTTCAATGTCGGTTGGTCATCTGCCGTTTCAGTGGTTTATGATATCGATAGAACACTAGAAATCCAGTATTGCTGAGAGAAGAATGGCACAAGCGTTGAGATGCAGCATCCCTTTAGGAACTTTCAAGTACTCATGCAAGAATGTGTTTCTGTGTGTATGTTTATGCATCCTCGCCTCAACTGGCAACTTGTCTTGGAGCTGTAGAAAACCAATTAAGCTGGTGCGGTACAAACGCTATCCCAGGGTATTTAGCCTACACTACGCAGTTGTGATACACTGACCGCACGCTGGTACGATGCTCATCCAGATCGAAACGGGCAGGGGTGGAGATTGAGCCCAGGATCTCTGGGTTCCGCAGTGCTCGGCCACCGATCTTGCTCGCGAAAAATAGTACATCTAGAAACAACAACAAAAAAATTAAACAATAAAATACGACGAGGGCAAAGATCGCTGAGGCCCTGCGTCGCGGTGTAATGCTTTACAAATTTATTAAAGGAGCCATTGAAATTAGTTTACTGCTTCGTCTAAATACTAATAAGAATCACTCTGTAAGGTTAATAACTGAATAAACTTTCCTCAGTTCTCCTTTCCAGGGGATGACAATCGTCAAAATATGTGAGAAATATGAGGCATCATTCTGTCCCCACAGCTTGAAACCATAACAAGTGGCCACGTGGCCTGTTACCTTTCACTTTGCCGCCAACGTTAGTCATAGCCTCAGCTAAGGTTGGCAAAGTAGAAAACGCGTGCAGAGCAAGCATTAATAGAGTTCAGCTATTCTTATCATCGCAGTGGTTGAACACGGGCCACTTACTCGAATATCCGCCGATTCATTGATTGCTACGAGCCAAGTCGAGAGCTCACAGTTCTCTTATCCAATCCACGAGCAGCGGTCCATTGTAGTCAGGTGGGTGGTTTCAATCCCACAATCTTGTCATAAAGATTTCTATAGGCAAGGCTGAAGTAAATAGTCCGGTTTTATTCTCGCAATTTCACCGCATCGAAGAGGCTTCTTGATCAGTGGAGATTAGTGGAGAGTATACCTGGGCCAGAGTAGGACCAGTACGCCTCTGCAGAGTCATGTTCACTCCAACGCACGATGTAACTTCATGATCCCATAAACCAAACAATTTAAATACTGCCGTGTCTTCAGCCCAGCGTGTGATCTCCTCAACCTTCACGCGCATGTTGATTGCTTCGGAAAGCGAGTCAATCACACGCTACGCACGACACTGAAAATGGAACCGACCAGGAGCTCCGTTTTGGAGAAGTTTACAGGGGATGTTCATGGGGTGCCATAATACTGAACATTGTTTGCAACGCGAACTGTGAACTAGCTCTGATTTGTCGACTTCCAAGAAAAAGGATTGTGTTTGTGTGAATGGACGTTGAACGTGCCTACTGGTTCTTTTCTAGCAGGCAGTGAGCCAAAGCTATCGGTACCTGTGCGCTGCGGAACTTGAGCACCAATCAAAGCTTAGCTTGCGGGGCGGTGTCCGCTTCTCTTGAAATGCCAGACAAAGTTGTCCTCAACATCGTTTTGAGAAAGCGCTGAGCGACCTCAGACAGCAGTTGAAAGAAAGCATTGAAGCGGCTAAACAGAAATACCATTCTGAAACACTGCCAAATTTTATGCTGACATCACCAGCTAAATTTTGGAGGTACCTCTCGCCCCGTAAAATGATGATCAGTAGTCTTAAAGTGGCCGGGGAGCATGTGAGTGATAAGGCGAAACTGGCAAACTGTTTCAATCTATATTTTAAATCTACCTTCACAATAGATAATAACACGCACCCCACTTTTGACGCGCCGACGAATACCCCTCCATTGAATGACTTAACAATCTGTGAAGATGGAATCTTTTCCTTGTTGCTCGATCTCGACGTTAAAAAATCTACCGGGATAGATAACGTTCCGAACGCTTTTCTACGCCGTTATGCCGAATGGTGTGCAAAATATCTTACAGTTATTTTTCAGAGGTCTCTAGATAGCGGCAAGGTACCCACAGAGTGGAAGTATGCAAAAGTTATCCCTGTTTTCAAGGCCGAAGATCGTGAGCTTGTGACAAATTACCGACCAATTTCACTGTTGTGTACTGCGGGGAAAGTATTGGAACATGTATTATTTACGCATATTTGTCATTTTTTAGAATCAAGTAACTTACTGCATCCTCGGCAACACGGTTTCCGCAAAGCTCTGTCTACTTCCACTCAGTTGGTTGAAACCACGCATTATTTTTCTGAGGTCTTAAACCGTCGTGGCCAGGTAGACGTGGTTTTCTTGGACTTCTCAAAAGCTTTCGATCAAGTATCCCACCCGAAGTTATTAATAAAACTGAAAGCAATCTTAAGGAACGACATGATTACAAATTGGATTAGTGACTACTTAACACTTCGTCGACAGGGGGTTGTCATCGATGGATCAATTTCCGAGCCTGTTTTTGTTGACTCTGGAGTGCCTCAGGGATCCGTTCTTGGGCCGTTACTTTTTTGATATTCATTAATGACATCTTAGATGATATACCAGTTCAGATTAACCTTTTCGCCGATGACTGTGTTCTTTACACTGAAATTTCTAGCCCTGGCGATCATCTTCTCATCGATGCCTCCCTGGAAAAAATTAATTTATGGTGCGCGAAGTGGCAAATGACTCTTAACGCGAAAAAAACAGTATTTATGAACATCACACGAAAAAAAAACATTTCCCATTTTTCTTACTCCATAGACGGCGTACCTTTGCAAAAAGTCGAATCATTCAAGTACCTAGGGGTGATCATTACATCGGATCTACGATGGAACGATCACATCGACTACATCTCAAGACGTGCTTTCCAAAAGCTAGGCTACCTGAGACGATCCCTGGGGCGCTCCAGTGTATCGGCGAAGCTGACCGCATTCAAGACCTACGTGCGACCCATTCTAGAATATGCAGGAGTGGTCTGGGATCCGCACACCGAAGTAAACAAAAATAAACTGGAAAAAATACAAAGGAGGGCGGTAAGGTTTATCTACAGCTCCTATAGCTGGTCTGTGTCTCCCAGTCAGCTCCTGCAAAATGCCAACCTCGAGAGCCTCGAAAATAGACGACGGAGGGATCGCTTAAAATTCTTATATCTAATCATTAATGACCAGCTAAAGATTAACAAAAATAAGTATATCTCATTCTTTCAGCCACGATTAACAAGACGATCACATCAACTGTCAATACGGGAATTTTCCGCTAAAAACAATGTATTTCATCATTCATTTTTTCCACGCACTGTTAGAGAATGGAATTCCCTGCCAGCCGACGTTGTGAACAGTCCAACATTGTCTTCATTCCTCTCCCAAATCGGTTAGAAAAGTATATAGTTGTTGTACGTGTGAGTTGCATCTTGATTGTATATTATGCATTCTATATTCGCGAGTATTTTCCGATGGGATTGAATGAGCCAGTCACTTTGCTTGTCTGTGTCGCGTTGCAGCAAGGCGCTGCCGAGATTTGGAACTGTGTATAACGGCACTTTTTCTTTTTTTTCCAATATGTACAAATTCACTCCTGCTACCGCCTCCACGAGGTGAGCAGTATTAATAAATAAAAACAACGTGCAACGAAATGACGCCCCGTGAATACCCCTATATTAATACGATATCTGTAGGTCTGTTATACGGTCAGGGCCGGGGGGACATAACATAGGGGATAATCGCCTTAATAAGCTGCTGTAATAAACTAAGATTCGTTCTTTAACTTCTCAATTATAGAATATAAAGACGTGGTTTTAACCAGACACTTGCTAAGCGGCAATGAAAAACAACCAAATCACTTATGTTATAAAGATTTAGGGCGCATGGGTAGCGTGGTAGCGTGGCAAGCGCACCACGTGGTGGTGCGCTAAAGGTTCCTGTAACACGCGCAAGGCTAGTGGTGGGAAAACTCGCCCGCGCGTTTTGCAGCGATGCTAGTTATACGACTCTTTGGTCACGGTTTGTTTCGTCTCCGTCGACGGAACGGTAGTCGACGATAAAATAGACGAAAGAGAACCCACGCACGCGCCTTATCTTTTATCATGTTGTTTTACACTTGTTTCAATAAGCAAGCCACAAATAGTTCAAAACCATGCGATAAATCACCCTCTGTAAGTTCGACGCAAGCGCCGAACCTTACGCATCCCCATCGTGGCGGGTTCAAACCCTGGCCGAGGTGCCTGCAAACTGATGAGCTTATTGCGGAGAAGGCGCCGTGTTACCGTGCTCTTTCATTGGGCGTCAAAGGATCTCCACGCTTCGTACAAATTAATCCTTAGTCCACCACTAGGACATGCCAGATAGCCGTCGTTGGTTTGGTACCCAAAACCCACAAATTCTGTCAGAAGACGAACCACGCGATAGATGATAAGCACGTAACACTCCTCGCGTGCATTTCTCTGTAAAGATTGCTGTTGCATAAGGTGCGGCGGCAACTTCAGCGTACGAAGTCTTTCATATATTAAAACGCTTTGGTACAGTCCATTGACTTTTCTTTCCTGAATCATTTGGTATAGAACTTACTTTGCTGTTTATAGACATGAACTGCCGCTTGCGATCCTGGCGAGCTTCCAGGTCACACACCCTCTTTGTAAGCCTCTTGAGATTGCTTATATCACAGCAATACGTAACTGGAACGAAGT
>JAZHYW010066337.1:0-39137 GCA_037355805.1 Ixodes ricinus
ATTGTTTTCATAGACAATAACTGGCTCATCGAAAACTTTACCTTTAGGGATATCTCAACATCCCAAAGCAGATCCAAAGCAGATAGAAATATAACCTTTCCTGAAATGTGTAGCTAAATGTGTGAAGCATACAATGTTGAGAGCAGATTTTCTAATAAAAGTCTAGTAAAGTTTCTATTTGATATTTTGTTTTATTACTTGTTAGCCATGCATTGAGCACTGAACTTCAATGTGTGGTAAAATCACTAATAGTGGGTTTATCTTAAAAGTACTTCCAACATTGTATGCTCTACACTTTGTAGTATCTAGCCATGTGTTAAAAAGGATATTTTGTTGAGCAGTGTTTTTCCTATCGTTCCTCCAAACAAAGGCAGGCAAGTTTTAATTACCTTGAGGACAATTCTCCTGACTGAGAAAACGACCAGATATATGAAATCAGCACAAACCGCTAAACAAGCTTATGCAGTTTCAATGGGTTTGGTCATAGAATAAGAAAAAAAGCTCCAAGACCGAGATGTTCCCCCTTAAGTACAAAGTTAGGCAACACTTTTAATCGAGTTGTGGTTACTCTACACGATGGAGTGAGGATAACCTTTCCTGGTGAGTACGCGTAACCCTTGAATATAGTGTTTAGGCAACATTTTAATAGGGTTGTAGTTACTCTTCTCAACACGAACAAGTGAAGGTAACTCTCCCTGAAAGAGCATCCTCAGCGCGATTAGCAATAATGTTAGGCAAAACGTGTGATAGGCTATGATCGCCCTACACAATGAAGTGAAATTCACTCTCTTCAATCAGTTTAGGCAACACTTCTCGTAGGGTTGCAGTCACTCCACGCAAAATAGTGAAATAAACTCTCACACTTAAACATCAAAGAGGTGAGGTCCACTGACTCTCGCAAAATGTATTGGCGTGACTCTCCATTGATTTGTGTCCAGAGTGAGACACTTTTACAAGGAGGAGTTAAACATACCCTCGTCGTTGAACAGCAACCGTTTCTCCTATAGAAAGTGCGATTTGTGACAGCCCGAATACTCTACAAAAATAGTCAAGTCAACACTCGTTGACTCGTTTTATAGTTTTTTTTAGAGTGCAGAGCAGAGCTTGCTTTCTCGCAGCTTTTCACTGCGCTCCATCATAGGGTGAAATAAAGTATCGCATTCCGACGTCATCATAGTGGAGGTGAACGGAGGCACTAGGTGGACACGAATGCTGCGATCGGCTGGGCTTCGTGTCCGGAGTGTTGTGAAAGGCCCCAGGAGACGATTTTCGACGCGCGGATTCGAGCCGGTACGGAGCGAGCACGCCTGGCAGGCGTCTCGTCACCAGGTGCTCCGGTCCGGCTGTGCCAGGAAGCATGGCGAGAGGTGAGCTGGGTGTCGCGAGACGTGGGACTCCAACGAAGGGATTATCGGTTGTGACTTTACCAGTGTCAGCACGGGACGCAATTAATAGACGGTCCTTCATCGCCCCGGCAGCCTTGGACCGCTCCTTGATAAAGGAGAGGGCTCTATGTCCTCTCCCAGCTTCCAGTGGCCATGGGATATCCCCCAATGCACGGGAGCCAAGACGCCATGCACAAGTCAATATGTACGTAAACAAGGAGTTGCTCCCGAGACCTCCTCTTGCTCCATGGTCTGTCACGATTCCAGTTGCCCAGATGGGGTCCTGCCTTGGTTCAGCTCTCTGCCACACACCAAGCGCTTGGACAACCGCTCGGTCGCCAACACCAGTCAATGCGTCCCCAAGCGACGCTCCCGGTGTCAGGGGTGGGCCCAACTGCTGAGTTGGTGGCATCCGAGTGTTATGATATGTGGAGGTAGAGGAGAGGCTCTCCACAGGCGGTCAGTATGTGTAGCGGTGGTGGCTGCGAGCCAAGACGCGCAGGGTTGGAAAGGTCCGCTCAGGCGCGCGCACTCTAGCCGCAGTCTCTGCGGAGCTTCGCTTTCAGAGGCCGAGGCGCAGTCGCGGAGCGGGGCGGAGGGTTGGGCCGCCTCTCAAGCCACGCCGCTCAATGTTCCCGAAGGAAGCGGGAACCCATCTGGCCTTTTTGTAGCGTGAGCTACACTGCGGGTTGAACAGTTTCGCGTGGCTCACGGGAGAGCCGTGCTGCGCATGCGCGAGGAACAGTGACGTCGCACTGGCGCACAAGCTGGCCGCGCCAAAGCCGCCGCCGCCGCCGCGGCGCTGCCTCGCCGGTCTGCGCATTCCAGAGGGTGACGTCGCAGCCGCGGCAGACGCGCTGGCGCCGGCGCGTGCCCAGCAGTGCGCCTCCGTTGCGCAGCCAGCTAAGTCTGATGTGCACCGGAGCCGCTTGATAGCGCCTCTCATTTTGTGCGCATGCGCAGAGGTACCAGTGGGGTATACATATAGCGGGGCGTTTGCCAGTGTGGTATAGCCATGGCGAAGGAGAGCGAAATTGCTGCTTAGCGGCGCAGAAGAGCGGATAAGCTTAACTCATCCGGATCCCGAAGTAGTTGTCCTGGCCATTAGCGGTTTTGGCGTAGGAAGCACGAACAGAAGAAGGCTAAACGTGCTGCAGGAGACACCGGAACAAAGGGAGGAACGTCCAGCAAAGCGAAAGCGTCGCCAGGAGGCTGAGCGTACGTGCCCGACCTTTCTCGCTACGTATATCCTGGCATAGCCGAGCTAAGCCACTGCGAATTTTTGTGCCAACTTTCTTAATTGCACGCAACACAGGGCAAAAAAGGGGAATTTACGACGTGCGCGACACCGGTACGATCCCGAACAGTCCGAGCGATTCACTTTGTTTGAGCTGGTGAAGGATTTTATTTCGTTCTTTCTACTCCTGACCTATATCGGAACGCAAAAAGTTACACGAAGCGGAGCCCATCAAAGTATATGCTATCACTGGTGCCTGCCATGGATGATCCCCCGCCGTGTACTTGGACTGCCAATCCCGAGTGATGGCGACTCGATAGCACAGCAAGTGACGAGTGGAGAGGCGGTATCACACCCCAGTGGTCCTCAGGCCCGGGTTATGACAAATCGGTGATCGCAGCGGCTAACCAAAGGTTGTTGTTTCTCAGGCGGTCAGTGAAGAGTCCCAGGCCAGTCTGCCTATGCTGGAACGCAAACTACATGATGTAGAAAACTGCATCGGGCGCTGATTGGCTATTCTCTCGGGTCACGTGACATGACGTTGAAATGTAGTTTTTCCCTATGTAGTTCGAGCTATGCTCGTAAAATGATGCAGTTGGCGGTGACGTCAAAATGTCGTCACGATGCACTTTGACGATGCAGTTAACTGAGTGGTCGAGACGAAGCCGGAGATCAATCTGCATCGTAAAAGATGGCGACCCTAACATATGCATCTCTCTGTTGGGTTCGCCAGCGGATCGAGATTTCAGAGATCACCGGGATGCTTTCGAGACGAGCGATGCGAGATTTGTGGGCGAATAGCGGCTGACGAAAGGGGTGACTCGCTGGCTGTGCGACCAGCTTCGCGGAAAACTCCAACGGCGTCGCGAAGGGCCCCGTGTGCTGACGGTCGAACAACAAGTCCTCACAGCTCTACGCTTCAACGCCACTGGGAGCTTCCAGGGAACCGTCGGGAGCGACGAAAACATTGGTGTTCACCAGTGCTCTGTGAGTCGCGTATCTGTTGATGTCACCAACGCTATCATCGATTGCCTCGGATCGAAGTGGCTGTGTTTCCAGCAAACTCAAGCAGAGAAGGCGCTCACAAAAAGGAAGTTCTTCAAGCGATGCAAGTTCAACGGCGTGATCGATAAATATTCTAAATACTCTAACACGATTCAACACGATTGTGTTTTCATTTGAGTGCACCCCATATAAGCGATTTGGCTGAGCGAAAAGCCAAGCAACGGTAACAGGCTTAAGTTGAGCTACTTCGTTCATACTTCAGGTAGAGAGAGATAGATATACTTTATTTTAAAGCAACTATTTCAGGTAAAGCCAGCTGAACTAGAATAAACATACACGTAAAGAAAAGACCATACACACCGTGGGACTAACAACTGATTTTCTTTTTCCTCCTCTTCTACTACGAACCCGACTTGAGGGAAATATTCTCTTTTCTTCTTTTTTGCTTCGTACTTCACCGAAAATTTAACCCCCGAAGGAACGTTTTTTCTTTCTCGTGCAGCACGAGAGGAGTTGCACTAACGCAGTCAAACATAGTCAAAAAGTAAAATTTCTCGATAGTTGTTTATACAGCAGAAGGTTAGTCTGCCTGAACATGGCGACATTGTTACTCACTGTAGATAAGCAATTTAGCCAGTGCAGTACGACTGCTAGCCTGGGGTCTTTAACGTGCGTCACGCAGTACTGATAAACGACCATACGCCGGTACGATGCTCATCGAGATCGAAACGGGCAGGGGCGAGGATTGAACCCAGGATCCCTGGGTTCTGCAGCGCGAGCTTTCGCTCCACGTGCTCCGAGCTGGTGTGCGCGGCCACTCGGCGATTCTCCGAAATTCCCTGTAGGGAAAAAAATAACGATGTAGTTTCAACTCCATCGCCACTGTTCGGCGACGTCACCGGACACGTCACGGTGCAGTTCTCTTCCGATGTAGTTTGTTGGCGATGGAGATTAGGCTCCTCCCACCGGCGACGTCACGATGCAGTTTCTCCACCGCTTTTTCCAGCATAGACAGACTGTTCACACATGAAGCGGAGCGCTACAAGCGTAGCGCTTACCTCGCGCTAAGCGCGTGCCTGACAGGAGCGTTCACCAGCTTTGTATCTCACCGTCAAAACTGTTGCTCATGGCAGACCATAAGTAGCTGACAGCACGTAGGAAGCGCTACATTAGCGCTTCGCTGCATGTGAGAACCGACCTTTATGGTGACCACTATTCCTCAATCTCTCCAGATGCCCTAAAGTATATTTCCTTGTAAAAAAAAAAATGTTTGCTCACGAAAAATAAGAAACAGGGACTACGACAACGACGCGAGCCGCTCACTGCCTATCCACTACGCCGAGAAGCACTGGACGTCGTTTTGTTGGCCTCCCGAGTCCCAATAAAAAACGCTCATGAATGCTCCTGCCTTCCCCTGGTGTCGAAAAAACTCGTGCGTCCGTACACTGAGTGACGTGGGGACGCCCTTTGTGCATGCACAGGTGGAAGTCCAGAGGGCGGAGCAGCTCCTTCAGCTCTGACGTTGGAACCGACTATGGGGAGCTTCCAACGCGTCGCGACGGACGAAGTCAAGGGAAGTCCGCCTCACCAGATGCTCATTCTGCTGGATTGGAGTCACGGTCCAGGGGTACCGAGGTGAGCGCTTTGCTGTCCAGCTCTTCCCGCTGGCCGTCCCGGAGATCGCGCCCGAGCAGTGGCCAAGTTCTCCAGCAGGCGTTTGCCAGGTCTCGTCAAAGCTGAGTCTGTCCAGTGGGTTCGTTTCCCAGCACCCCTCCATGATGTTGGAGGACGTACGGAGGGCACTCCTCCGGGGGGCCAGAGTGGGGATGCCACGCAGAAGGAGTTTCACCACCTGCGCGGATGAGCGAAGACGCTGCTGTTCGTTGCCCTTCGTAGGCTGACGCTCTGCCAAGGATTTATGGGGCAGATTTTGAGGATATTTGGCTCCGGAAGGGATCTGACGTTCCGGGCGAAGCGCTGCCCGAGATCTGATTCTCCGTAGCATTTCACTGCAACAGCCACTCATTTCTTCCTAATCAGGATGAGGGGGACATGGGACGCGTCACTTCTCCCCCCCCTCCGCAGACATAAAACAATATTTGCCCTAGGGGGCCTTAAGAGGGCAATGGCATCGCCCCCCCTCCCCTAAATCCGCCCCTTGGCTTCTTCCGCTTGGGGTATCAGTTGGAGATCCCACATAATTTTACACGGGAATCTGGCTAATGGTCATTAGGTATGTTACCCTTGGAGAGTGCACAAACCTAAGCTACTTGCATACTTTACCGCGAAATACGCCGAAATTGAGGTGCGCATCGGTGCTTTGGAACCCGCATCCCGGAAGTATTTAATTGACTATCGAGAATTCCTACAAAAGAGGGCTATACCATTTACACAAAAAACGCAGTATATGCCTGCGTGCGTCCAATCACTTCGAAATAACAATAGATGTATTGACGCTCGAAAGACAGAAGATTATATCGCTAGGTCCGCTGCATCTCCACGCTTCATCCGGGTTTCGTCTACCATCGTTCCACCTGCTCTCAATTTCCCTCGTCGCGGGTCACCATTTGAAAGTTCGCATTCCCTGCGCAAAAAAAAGGAACAAGGAACTTTAAACTTTCTCCGTTCGTTGTACAGGCTATGGCTGGCTAGAATGGAGTTGGCAAGCGAAATCGTTGTGAAAACAAACCACGGCACCTTCGTACCACTGCTGCAAGATTCATTAGGGGTGATAGGTAATTTTTGTACCACCCATATTTTTTGTTTTCGGAGGCAGCATTGGTAATATTTAAATCAGCATGATCACGAGTTTCGAAATATTTCTGTGCAGGTGTGACTGGCATGTGACGCCACCATAGCTCAAAGGTGCTTACGACTGCTATTGGGGCGTAAACATGTTCGTATTAACAAACTTGTAAGCCGAAGTGAATCTTCGTTAGAAGGAGTGCAACGATCTCTTCATAAGTGTCTTTGGATGGTACATTTTTCGATGTCAAATTTTTGAATTGCAAGTTCGATGAAAAATGTTTAGGCTTAAAATATCCGTCGTGTTCCTTTTTTATCCGTAGGGAAGAGAGCGGTAGAACCCACCTAGTTCACGCCGCTACTTGCAGAATGTCATGACGCGGAAGCAAAAAGAAAAAAACAGCTTGAAGACTGGTTTGTTTTAGTTTTCTTCCCGTGCATGTATATTTTAAGAGATTAATAGGAGGTTTTATTGCACATACAAATTGAGTATGATTAGTGCACTACACATAAGGGAACTACCTTTTTTAAATTTTGGATGCGCTCCATTCATTGTCTTCACACAGACACAGTGGTCCATGCAGCGCTGTGTCCCTCTTCAACTCTGTGTCCGGTATCGTCTTGTTGCGCTTTGCAATTCATTATTGGCGGGTATTCGGGTGGTCAATCGCCGGCGAGCCCTTGCCGGTGGCACCGGCGACCAAACTTAACGCGGCGGCGCGCACTGCGTGACCCTCTCACCCGAGCACAAAGCGGCGGCAACTGGCGTTCTATTTGCATGGGTCGCGCGTGAGCTTTGATAACTGCTGCCTCGATTATTTTACGGGAATAAGCGCGCTGGATGTTGCCAGGGAAGGGGATTAATGACTCGGTGCTGGGGCTGTTCGCACACGCGTCAGGCTGAATATATCAGCGTTTGGATTTCCGAGGATCCGAGGAATTGTCGCCAGCGCACAAGGGTCCCAAGGGCTTGCCGACGTCGCTTTTTTATTCCGTTTATTGTTATTACCTTTTGGAATCCTCAGTTTTCTTATTGCGGCCACCCCCTTAAATTGTAATGCGTGTTCCAGTATCAGACTGCACACTATGCGTGCGTTGCGCCAGCGGTGCAAAGACGTGTTATTACACATTTGTAAAAGCAAAATAATGTATGATGCAGCCCATGTCTCCGAGCAAACTGACCTTGCGCAGGCTGGACAAATTCTTCCAAAAAGGTTTGCTTTTTCGGAAACATAATTTATCTTTATCTCCGTTGTTTTCGCTGTCTTTTCTCGGTCCACAGAGGGGTGTCTGTCTCGGTGGCTTCGTTTGCTATTCGAACCCGTTATCGAGGTGAGCATTGTTTCGTTTGGTTCCCCTTTCCCGATTCGGAGCGCTGACGATACCGGATACAGTCCCTGGCAGACAAGCTGCCCGACCTCTTGAAGGTCGGGCAAAGATTGTGCCGGTAAATTGCCAGCTTGCACATGCCGAGAAAGCGCCACCCGAGACGGCGCGCACTCGCAAACCTCTGACCACGCGAACGCCCGTGCACCGGAGACATGGCCAGAGAATATTTTGCCGGGAAATGACCACGCAGATTCGCCATATGAATCACCAACTCGCCCAACATTCTACACTCGTCCATCCAGCACATTTGTTGCCACAATTTATTTTAAGCTACCCAAATAACGCTTGGGAACTTACTCTAGTATGCAATTGTGTTTCGCGTGACTCTCAGTGTCCGGCTTGTTTTTGTTGCGTGTAATTTTTGTTTAATATTATCTTAAGTTGCAATCTGGATTGTATATATGACGCTCCGCTTCTATGTTGTGCCGCTTCGGTTTTTTTAAAAGGTATTTAAATAAATAAACAAACGAGTGCCGAGAGAGGGTGTCGAGATCTGTGTGCTCACCTCTTGGTACGAATGGCCGTGGTAAGGCGGCTTTCCGTAGGTAAATATCTCCCACAGGACGACACCGTAGGACCAGACATCTGACGTCACGCTGAACTGGCCGTAACGATGCTCTCCGGGCCATCCATCGTACCGGAAGCTCCGGGGCCCGGGAACCCCACTGGAGAGCAAATCAACGGGCGCTTTCTGGGCTGCCATGCGCATGCAGACGCGGCCGTCTGCCATTTACGGGTGGTGCCATACGTATTGCCGTTCTGGAAACGTATGTAGCCGGGAGTAGCCCAGCCCTTTAATAGTGCCGCGCAGTTTGTTTCGGTTCCGTCTTTGCTCGCAGCAACAGTACAGGCGTAATAGCTGGTTGAATGTCTTTCTTTTGGAAGGCCACCAGAAACGATTCCTGGTCTTCTGATAGATGGAGCCCTAACACTAAACGGCTAGCGGGTGCAAGGCGCCGCTGAATAAAAGGGTTCATCCCCGTGCATCCATTCATCCATTCCTCCATCCAACCATCCACTCATTCTGCCAGACAGAAAAATCAGATTTCTGCACTTCGAGCCACTCGGAAACGTTGGCAGTTTTGATGGTCTCAATTCATCGAGCAGTTCGGAATCACTACGATCCTCGGCAAGGATAATCATGAATGAACCAGGATGCAACGAACGCGTGTATGATTAGCCTAAACCCTGCTGTTCTTCAGCTGTCAGCGAATACACTCCAAAAACTGTCTTGCTAGCCTACATTTACGCAGAGTAATTGGAGAACCAATACCTGCAATCTCCAAAGATATTTCTGCGAATGTAGATGCCGGAACGATATGCATCAATAATAATAATACTACTCTTCACTTGAAGTCACCCAAAACAATCAAAATAGTCTGTAGATTGGTGCAGCTCAACAAGAACACTCCTAAGAGGCACAAATAAACGCGAGTCACGCTTAAAGATACACTAATTCAAGCATAATACAAAACACAAGAACAGAAAGTATTAATGAGCAGAAAACGAACTGCTCAACATGCGGCAGAATTCAGAGGCTGATGCAAAGATGTCGAGATGTGGAGTGGCGGTACTGTTTTAAAGCAACTGTACCCGAGGCAAAAGAGTTAGCTGTAACATGGTAAAACAAAAACAAAAATTAAACGTTTTGGTAGAGCGAATATGGACCTTGAAATCTAATGATGTGGTTTTACACTGAACATGATTTACTTGCTCATATGTCGTGCTTCACTGTCACATCTCAGACTTAATTTTAGGCCTAAACATGTGGCTGGCCTCGTCATTCGTCGAACGTTTTCCGTACATGGCGGTGATTGTCTCTCCGAGTGCTGCGCAGGAAAGTAGTTAATAGGGAGGGAACCACGCGAAAGGCCCGGCCGAAAATACGCTTTGATCCAAAAGATTAGGCCTCCGATGCTGGGCGGAGTCGCCATTCGTCAGGTATGCAGGTGTTACCGAACGAACTAACGAAATACGTTACTTGTTGTATTTGCAAATGAAAATGGAGAGCCCTTCAACCCCGTGAAGAGGGGAAGTCCAGCGAAAACTGGCGCTCTGGTAGAACGACAATGACGTTTTATTATAGCGTGGTTACGCGAATCACGGCGGAGGTGCGCAGTGCGCCGCACGGGTGGCCGCCGAAGAGCACGCGGCGTTGCGCAATGTCAAGGGGGGAGACAGCGGCGAGGAATATATACCATTCCAAAAAAAAAAAAAACGCTCCTAGGCCGTTACCATGTTGCTGATGCTGATGCGGCTGGTGGGACTCTCGCGCCCCATAACAGCTAGACATTTTCCAGCCTCTCTTGGACTTGGGAAACCCGCTCAGCGCGATTCTTTACCACAAGGTTTTTGCGGTTTCGCTACTTGACGTTTCCTTGCACCTCTTGGACGTTTTTCACTTAATTTTTCTGATGAGTGCTGCATACCCTTTATGTGAAGTTTTCCACTGTGAGAAAGTAGGGGCTGGTAAGTTCCTGCCATTCAAGGGTTTTTGCCAAACATTCACGGGAAACGAAGGGGGAAGGACCGTCGAACGGCCCTCGACGCGATATTGCGAGGCCCCATGACAACTCTGCTCTCCCCCCTCCCAGAGATAATCCGGGCTTAGAGTCCTTGTCGAGTCATAGCTAAAAAATATATTGTTCGGGTTGGAGTCAGCCCCGCCCGTTCTCGCTTGCCCTGCGACGCTGAGTGAAAAATGAAGCTCTACTTAAAACGTGCCCCAAAACGAAGTCACCTTGGATTCCGTCCAATCGTCAAGATGTGACTGTCATCAACCGTGACTTTGTTATTTGAGATCTTTCTCAAATACATATTTTCCAATAGCGCTGCATCGTGTAGTACGTAGAATGTATTGTTGAAATGTTGACACTCGCGGAATTGTATGTCTGTTTATTTAGTACCCGTGAACATGCACGGTATTTGAGTACCGTGAAACATGCATAATTTTCGGCTATCTTTTGTTTTAAATTTTTTTTCGACAGCTAAGCGCTTTGTCGTTTCGACACGCGGCTAATCGTACGGCGCCATCAAAACTTATAGTAAAAAAGAACACTATAACAAACATTTCAGTCAAATTCGTGATGTCGCACGCGTGCTTCTTCCCCTTCCAAAACAATTGTTGTTGCTTTATTTTTTTTTCAATGTGACACAATACTTTTTAGTGTAATGAGGAAAATACATGCACCATGAAACACAAAAGACAACGGGAAAAGACGAGAATTTAGCCGCCAGTGGTATTTGAAACTGCGACTATCGAAATCACAGTCCACTTGGCTAGGTTAGCAGGGACGCCGGTAAGAGTCTACCTCAAACCCAGTGACTGGGCTCGAAAACGGTTTGCTGCCCTGAGGTCTAGTGTGTAGGGTCGCCACCCTGATGTTGTTTTCGAGGTGACCAAGAGTGGCCAGGCGCCCATTGAGAGAATGTAGATAAGCGCGTGCCGTGAGACACGCGGGGGTCTTTCACATTCACGTTCGGGCAACATTGATATGGGTCCGACATGACACCCTCGTCTGCTCGTCTGCTTCGTCTTTCCGGCTGCCACGTCGCGCTTAGAGCACTCAAGCTCTGAACATGGTGCTACTTGGAAGGTGTATACACGACTAGGGAAAGAGGCGGCGGCAGTGGATAGGTGTATAATGGGGGGCATACATCGTTGCATTTGAAAATTGTTGGTCTACGCTCGGTCTGTTGCCGGACAGGATCCGCCAGAACATAGCCATAGACAGTTTCGCTGTAAAAGAACGTTACCACCTACGTTACCGCAAAATAAAACATACCGTTACCGTTATGGATAAAACGTTATGCACGCTACTTTTGCGTTCCTTTTTATTTGATTAAAACCTTTCACTGTTTTGACGTTAACAGTATATGCCAAAGCGACATATCTCAAGAAATATTATGTCCGTGCAGATACCTAAAATACTTATCTTTTTTTGATGGTAGGATTTTGAAGGTCTGTGTTATGAGTGTAAGAATTTATGTAACCTAGCGCCAAGAGACACAAAAGACAAATACTAAGTGTAATTGTTTTTGAAGTTTTGGAAAGTAGGTGTAGTGAGTAACGTAACTGCATTACCTGTTACTAGAAGCTAAGTAGCCTGAGTACGTTGATCGCTACTGTTTTTAATTGTAACGAGTGCGTTACTACGTCAGAGAAAAAAAGGTAACGCGCTACCACCAAAACTGGTATGACGTGATAAACTGGAACATTATCAGTGTCGTTTTGGAATTTGCATTTTTTACTTTAATAAAATGTTTTGTTTCAGTCATCGTTTTCAGCTCGTTTCCTTCGTAGATTGTTATCCTTGACTCTTGGAAGTGTTTATCGGGAAAACAGTCACACAAGTATGTTTTTCCAGCCTTGCATTCATGAAGCCAAATGGGATTTTACGAGCCAAACCAACGAAGGGCTTCTGGCACGCTGCAGCGGAGGACTGAGGACCAGATGGAACCTGACCAGATAGGAACCTGTTGAACTGCAACCGGAATCTCAGTTACACATGTACACGCTACTGAATCAAAGCAACGAAATACGCCACTCGTTACTCACTCAGCGTTAACTATGTTACTCGTTACTGCTATTCAAAATGAACCCGTTACATCAGCTTGAAATGTAACGCGTTTTTTTCTCTTTATTCTCAATGTGTTGTATTCTTAAAGCAGAAGCCGACTCTAGTGTCTGCGGTCGTTACTAATTATCTTGATTTTTAATGCGTTTATTCAGGATTAACTGTGGTTACACTGACGAATGTTGTGTGCATCTTTTTATGGTCCATCTTGCGTCTTTTCGTCCTATAAATTACAGGCGCGAGCTCAGAGTAAGGGCTAGATTGGGTGTCTGTGTCGTACACGTTCCCCTCCAGAAATAACTAATCATCGTTACTCGTTACTTTATGAAACATTAACAAAAATACGTTACTCGTTCCTTCCTTCAAAAGTGACTAGGTCGTTACTTCGCTACGAAAAAGTAACTGGATACAAGTAACCCGTTAGGTACAAGTGTGATCTCAGTCAAGGTGTATCCACACGACGGACCAAATTGCTGTTTTGGTCCGCGGGCCGCGCATCACGTGATCTTACGTAACCGGTCTTCGAGGTCCGCCGGCGGTCCGCGGACCGCGCTTCTGAGAAATGCTAAGCGACTTTTCTCGCCCGGACCTTGGCGGCGGACCGCGGCGTCTTTTAGTATAATTGAAGCGCTAAGTCTGGCAACAAGCTGACTTCTGTTGTTTGGATTGGAATCCAAATCCAAAGTCGTTTTCTTTGGCCCCAACTGTTGAAGACGAAGAAGACGAACCTTTTTGTTGTGCGACGATGGCGGCATGGTGCGACGATGCAACTTTTTACTTCATCGCGCTTCGTCCAGCATTCCCTTTTTGGTTCACTTAAGTCCTCCTCGTCCTCAATAGTCAACGCCAGGGCCACCGCGGCCAAACGTCTCTTTCGTTCAACCTCCATCTTGGCTCCTTACAAATAGCCCCCAAAGCAGCTCGCTGCATTCGTTTGGTGGAGCTGTGAGGTCGAGGGTTAGACCGGCCCGTTCGCTATGTCGTCTGTTCTTTTGGTCCGCCGTGTAGATGCTCATTGCAGCCGGACGGCCCCGGACTACACGCATGTGATCAATTGGTCCGCGGCCCGGTCCGTCGTGTGGATACACCTTTAGACAGCGTCTTCTCCGCAATGAGCCTCCATCAGAATGAGGACACCTCGGTCGGGTTTCGGAATCCGCTGCCCACGGACTCGAATAACGGTGCTTTGCCCTCGGAACCACAAAGGCGGCTCTTTGCATCCTATAAAGCCGCTCAGTTGGCATCCGCGCCGTTTTGAACATGGACTTTATTTGTATTGAACTCGTGTGGGAACGCACATGTTAAAGCGTACTATCCACAGATACAGACTGGAATGCACATCTTTGCTCATCCTGCTGTTATCACCCTGTTCAACTAAAATATACTAAAGGAAAATGCGTACGTAA
This sequence comes from Ixodes ricinus, assembly GCA_037355805.1. NCBI lineage: Eukaryota > Metazoa > Arthropoda > Arachnida > Ixodida > Ixodidae > Ixodes > Ixodes ricinus. Next base: position 13,745 of record JAZHYW010066337.1, read on the forward strand.
AATGATTCCTCTACATTGAATTCAATGTAATCCAGTTTCGTTACAGTCCTCGACATAACGTGCCAGTGGCAAGTGAGGTGATTCTGGAGTGCAAGTGGTTATTACTTGCATGACTCAGGTTCAGTCTTATCAAGTATTCACCAGCTTGCCTGCGTGCTCACGTTTTTAGTAAGGGGTCATTCCATTTTAAACAGAACAAGGTTAGCGCTCGAGCATCTTGGATTAATTTGAAAATATTCTATAGCTTTTACTTGTAACTCTTGATAGTCACTTGCCCGAGCATTTTTGGGGAGAAAATTATTTGCGACATGAGCGCAACTTTATTTTGCATGTATTGTGTGTAGAAAAATGGTACCGCAAGCAAATCACAAGAAATCAGGATCTCGTTCGGGTGTCACCGTTTTTGTTTGTTTGATTCTACAGGGTGAAACAAGGAGACGGCAGGCTCTTTAAATCGACCGGAAAATTCGGTTTCTTAACCTATCGCGCTACGACTTTGTGCAGCGTTGCCCACAGATGGTGCATTTTTTTCGTAAAATTTGCAAAAGAACGAACTTACCTGAGAAAAAAGTAAAGAAAGAAAAAGGCTTAGCTCCTATGGAAACGCAGTGACGCCACCGGTCTGCAAACAACACGGCGCCGTTTCGCACGGGAGACAAGAGATGGCGCAAGCGGTCGCGACGCCAACTGCCGCCAACGAACGAGCAGACGACGCCGAGAGCCATCGTGTTTAGCAGACAAGGAACTGCAGTTCCTTGTTGTTACCGCGCCTGTTTTTGTTTCTGTGACTGTCGCCGCCTGCGGAACGCGAGCCGCTTTTGAGTCGAAAGGATCGTCTGCTAAAGTGCCGGCTCTCGGCGCCGTATGCTCGTTCGTTGGCGGCGTTCGTTGCGCCATCTCTTGTCTCCCGTGCGAAACGGCGCCGTGTTGTTTGAAGACCGGTGGCGTCGCTGCGTTTCCATAGGAGCTAAGCCTTTTTCTTTCTTTACTTTTTCCTCAGGTAAATTCGTTCTTTGCAAATTTTACGAAAAAAATGCACCATCTGTGGGCAACGCTGCACAAAATCGTAGCGCGATAGGTTAAGAAACCGAATTTTCCGGTCGATTTAAAGAGCCTGCCGTCTCCTTGTTTCACCCGGTAGAATGGTTGGGCAATATTATGTAGTTCGACTATGTGCTTTCGACTAAGTATTAAAATGCTTTGTTTTGCGGTATCATTGCAAAAGAGACACAAAGATGGGTGATTTCCAATTTTTGGTAAAACTACAGGAACACCATTTGGGCCATTCTAGAATTTTTATGCACGTTCGCCGATATGTGCTACTGACAAAAAATGTTTGAATGACTAAGCATTTCGCAGTCTGCCAATAAAAAATATGAAATCTTGCAAAACATGTTTTTAGCTCATGTTCGGCTATCAATGGCGCCTTAGGCAAACAAAGGAAACGTAAACGTTATAGTTCATTTATTAGCACGCTTTATTGGCATTCAATTCTGCAAATTTAAAGGGAGCAAAATCCATATTAAAAAAAACATTTTTTCTTTCTTTTAATTCAGCGTTGTATGCGCGTCTCAGCCGTTCCGTGCAACCTCTTGCCTGCTCAGCAAGCTGCCGCTTGCGCTGTTGTCCGCCGGGGTGACTGAGCGCTTTGCTTGGACTCTTCGGGTAGGTGCATCGGGATGCATGACGCAGTTAATAATCTGGTGCTGATCTACGCTGCATTCGGTCGGTGTTTTCGGCAGAAAGGCAGAATTTCTCTCCAAACTGCCGTCAATTTCCACAGTTTGGCAGCACGCGGAAGAAACGTGCAGCATAGACCGCGCCATCTCCCTGTTTACGGCACCTCGTTACATCGCAAGATTGGTCAGTCACAAGATCCGGGCTGCTCTTATCGCGCCGCCCCTTTCTGCCGAAACACACCGACGAAATGCGCACGTCGATCAGCTCGATTATTAACTGCGTCACGCATCCTGAAGCAGCTGCCCGAAGAGTCCAAGCAAAGCGCTCAGTCACCCCGGCGGACGACAGCGCAAGCAGCGGCTTGCTATGCGCGGAAGAGCTGGCGCGGAACGGCTAAAACGCGCTACAACTTGCAAAATTTAAAAATGTTTTCTCTCTTAAACAAAATTCACTCCCATTAAATTTGCAGAATTGGATGCCAATAAAGTCTGCCATGAAATAAGCTATAACGTGTATTTTCCTTTGTCCGCTTCAAGGCGCCATTGATGGCCGAACATGAGCTAAAAGCATTTTTTGCAAAGATTTCATAATTTTCATTGGCAGACTGCGAAATGCTTTGTCATTCAAACATTTTTTGTCAGTAGTACAGCTCGGCGACCGTGTATAAATAATTGTAGAATGGCCCAAACGGCCCGAAAAATTTTAAATCACCCCATTTTGGGGCTTTTTATGCAAATGAAACCGCAAAACAAAACATTCCAATACATAGCCGAAGTAACTACATGATATTGCCCAACCATTCTAGAATCAAACAAACAAAAAACGGAGAAAATCAAACGATATTTTAGTTTTTGTGATTTCTCTTGTGGCACTCATTTTTACACAGAACAGCCATAATAAAGTTGCGCTCACGTCGGCAAAAAGTTTTTTGGCAAAAATGCTCAGGCAAGTGACTATGACAGGTTACAAAGTGAAAGCTAAGAATTTTTTTCGAATTAATCCGAGATGGTCCAGCGCAAACCTTTGTTACGTTTGAGATGGAATGATCTAAAATTACCATCACGATAAGAGCTATAATAAACTTACACGCCGCTAGCTTCTCTGAGACACGCTGTTTTAGTTCCCGATTCTCACGACACGTGGCGTATCAACCTTGAGCGAAAATAGACGCCTTCACACACGCGCGAGTCTTTGCACGGTGGTAAGACATCTCAGCCATTTTTTCGCCCAATCCGTTTTTCTTATGCATTTTGAAGCGCGCGCAATCTGGTGTCACTCCAGCTCGAAGGCGTAGCTTTGGCTAATGCATAGACGCCATTTTCCGCCAAAAGTCACGCACGGAGTGCGGAGAAGCGTCATGCTGGCACATTCAGGCCAACAATGGATGTCTTCAGCCTCAGACAGGCAGAGAGACATACTGAGCACCCCAAGAGCAAGATAAACGGAGAATTCGAAGCGCGCGAACGCTATCTGAACCTCCTCTCCTGTGCATCTCACCGGCGTCCAACCCTTTTCACCGTTTGCGTGCCAGGCCAAATACTTTACTGGAGTACATACCATTCCGCCCATTTGCAATAGACAGACCCGCCTACAGCGCCGAATCCAGCCTTGACGAAGGGAAAATCCGTGCCGAGTTTTCTTTCTTTTTTGGCAAATAAGCTATTATCATTATTATCGGTCCCAGACATTTCACGACAGCGCCGCTATGCTACGCCGGCGGTTTGGTGCGCCAGTGCAAGCTAGTGTCTCAGGTGCGAAACAACGTCAAATCTGTTGCATGGTGTTTTCGTTTGATACTTTTCCGAATCGACGCATACGATAAACCCCGAGTTTCAGCAAACATTAGTTTAGTTTGGGTTTCTAAATTGGGCTTTTAGAAACAAAAAATCTCCCCAATTTTGGTATTTTGCCGTTTGGCGTTCAAGAGACAATCTGTTATTTTCTGTACTGCGTATGTTATTTCAGTGATTGCGCCACTAGTATGGTGTAGTTTTGGAAATTGTATCCTCTAAACGAGGAAACACTATTGTTCTTTCTTTCAAGGCGCTACCGGCTGTTGTTCAGCAAAGCATTTTGTCTTTAGTCCTTGGTTTTTAGTCTTTATTAATTTGGCTCTGGAGAGCCGGGGCACCGCGGAAAGGCAGCAGCCCATATGAAGGCCCGCGGTGCCGCGTCTCAGTGAACATGATAATGAAATGAGTATATACATGCATGATGACGACGACATGGATTGTTGGTATTGGGGAAAATGGCAGTCCGATTTGCAGAAGTCCAGATTTCGGGGAGATGGGTTGGGCGGGTCAGCAGCGAGTCATGGGGATCTGGCACGCCGTTTGATCGGTGCAGTGAAGGAGCCCCAGGAATATGATGGCGCTGTTGCTCACTGGGGACCATTTGAATTGAAGCATAAGGCTCCAAGAGGTAGCCCAGTCAAATTAGAAGCTGCCACTTTCGATGAACCAGGGCTCAGATTGAGGCGCCGCCGTCGCCTGGTGTGTCATCCTCTTAACGTCGGCGTCGTTGTGTTCTTTTATTTATATATGTATAAATAAAATAAGATAGAATAAAAAAACACACAATTGAATGGCCAGTGGCGCACCGTTTCAGTTATATTTCTAGTTATTTCGAGTTATTTGTAGTTATACACGCTTGAAAGAAATTTTTCAGTTTGTGTCTGTACACCGAGCTCAAACTTTACGTACACAGCCAAATTCAAAGCAAAATTGATACAATGCAGATGTTTCTGACCCTACATAACAATTGCTTATATTTGAAATCCAGGGCACAAATTTTGATTGTGGAGCATCTAATTATTATATAGTCATAATATAACCGCCACATTCTTAGTCAATATGCTGCCACAAACGCATCGTGCAAATAGTTTTTTCGATAAGCCTATGTAAAAGTAGCTTGGCCGCAAGCTTCTTGGTGCACGGCGGAGTGCTAACTTAACAGGGACAAAAAGCGGGCCGAATTTGAAAGTCTCGTGGAACAAAAAAGTATTAATTAAAATACCGAAATTCTAACTGCGATGTGTGCTATGAGTCGGCAGCTATTAATTCCTCTGAAACTTTACGATTCGTCATTTGAGTGAGAACAAATTTAAAATTTTGTCAAAGTGGCCCATTGAACCCTATGCAACAACATTATATCGGGCCCAGGAATAAAATGTATACAATCCTGGAGGTTCAAGTAGGTATTAAATAAGAGTGTATTAGCGCCCTCTATAGATATCTCCAGGGAACTTAGGAATTCTGCAGTAGTTTTGTTCAATTTATCATTTTACTGCGTTTTGCTGAGAATAGCCAAGAGAGGTGCAAGGAGACAGTGTCCAGGAATGCTGGAGATGTGACTAAATATTAATTCAAGGAAAACACAAAAACAAACGAACTTGATGTGAGAAAAAAATGTTTCAGTGATTCTTAATCAAAACAATCTCCCAGGAAACAAGCGCAAACAAAGGTAGTAGGCAGAATTGGAGGAACACAAATGTTACCCACCTTGTAGTAATCACAGCTGTAGATATCCCTGGACATTCCCATGTCTGATATCTTGATGCAGAAGGTTGTTGCCAACGAGGCAGTTCTTCGTCGCCAAGTCTCCGTGCACGAAGTGCTGCGACGACAGGTAGCACATGCCGTTGGCGATCTGGGTTGATATCCAAGCCAGATGAGCCTGGACATTGGAAGGCAGACATCTTGGGTCCCCATCGCAGCCGCGATGAAGTTTCTTTCTTTTATAATCTCTTTTAAAAATGACGTGCAGATTTTTGGTAGTTACGGCAATGCTGCTCAAGAACCGACGCGTGAGCGTCATTACCTTGGTCATGACGTTGAGAGTTTGGAGAAGTGGACGACGCAGCACCAGTGTTGCCAACCTTTTTTTTTGCTGGCTGCCGCTAAATTGAGATCAGAAAGTCACTAAACAGTCGCTAGATTCGCCAGGAAGTCGCTAAAATATTCGCTGAATTCCCAAAGCTTATTAAACCCTTTTAAAGTAAGTGAATCTCAAATAATCATATCTTAGGTATTTTGTGTTTCTCTGTCAGCCGGTGCTTCCCGGGATCAGAGTACTTGGTCCCAAGATTCACACCTGCAATATTTGCACTCGGCAACTTTTGTCCAACATTTCTTGGTCTTGCAAACCAGCCAGTTGCACAGCATAGGATCCTTAAGCCATTCATCTCTGAATTTCTGGCTGTACTTCACTTTCGGCATCTCAGGATCGAAACGCGAACCGATGCTTTAGAATCCGAAACGATGCAGCGAGGCTAGCGAAGCGAAGCTGTCTCTTGGCTGGCGGTAGCAACGTTTGGCGAGAGCACGTGGCTACGTGGGTGCGGGGAGAGATGGTCTGCAGAGCTGACAGTATTGACATTTCTTTTTAAGTGCGCCGCTAAATTGAGCATATATCCAAAGCAAACTCGGCTAGAGAAGCAAAAGGGTTTAGCCGCAGAGCATCTCTAAAATTGTTCAAAATAACAAGATTACGGTTAAACACCAAAGTCGCTAAAAAAGTCGCTAGCCGCTAAATTAAGAAAATCCGTCGCTAAATGTATAGAAAATCGCTAAATCTAGCGACAAAATCGCTAAAATGGCAACACTGCGGCAGCACGCATGCGGCACCCGCGGCAGTACAAAGCTCATCAGCTTCTTTAATTTTAACACAAAATATGTTATAGCAACCAGCATATTGTGAGAGTGGTTATGTTCTAACCCACACCACAGCACGCCCCGAAGCTTTGTCCACGTACGAAAGCGAAAAACAACTTTCTCCCCGGCATTAAAAAGAGAGAAAAAGAAAAGAAAACGTCTCCAGAACGGACAGAAAGTGGAGAAAAAAAAAAACACGTCCGCTTCCGTTCACCCAATGTTGTGCGCGGTACAAGCCGTGTCCTTGTGTGGACAGCCTTTTAGTGGTTCAATTTAGCGGTTTGTACTTTTGACAGCCAGATTTAGCGGTCTCTACACTTGACACCAAACCCTTTCTCAAGATGTTGGTAAAAGCAAACTGACCCACCACTAAACAGGAATTTGCTTGCTGCAGAGCCAGAATCTCCCCCCCACCCCCGTCCGCTCTCCGCCACGGTGTGGACCTCATCGCGCCATGCTAGCAAACTAGAGACACTTTCGTGACGTGATGCGAGCTCCGGGTGGAAACCCTAGGATTTCTTGCTCGTGTGGATATCACCCAGAAAGGCTCTAACCAGACTGTTTGTAAACATCACCCAAACTATTCAGTCATTCATATATACTTGATGTGCTGAACCCCTTGCTCTCAAATTTAGGTCACTTAAAGACCAATATCGCAACTTCAAGTGAAGGATGACAATTGATTACGTCACGTACCAGAGTGAGCTCGGTGGTCGCTTTGCTGGTCCCCTGCTCCCGGTGGCTGTTAACTCGCAGGTACCCGGCCAAGTCTCCGTGCTGCACGAACTCGAACACCATCCAGGGTATGGCTTCAGACTCTGAAAGCAAGACAGCGGAGCTTACTTAGAACGCAATACGGCGCGTGATTTTCAGGGCAAACGGGAAAACCATATTTCAAGGAAATAATGAAGAGGTAATGCAAAGACGGCGTGTCCATTTTTGAGTAGAGTACATCCTAACAAAAGGCCACGCGTCTATCGATTCCCGCAAAGCATTTGAAAAGCACAGTACTTCGAAGTAAAAAACAACAGACGAGCATGCCTTAGATTGTAGCGAGTGATTGAGCAATCACTGGCTACAATCAAGGACTGGCGTTGACAACCTTTTGCTGCAGTGAGCCAAATCGCCACAGAACAGAGGTAGAGTGGGCCGGACGGAGAAACGGAGAGGGGGTGATTGGGGGGGGGGGGATTTAGTTCATAACAATAAAAGATAAAAAGAATTGTCAAATAATCAAAGTGATATGAAGGGATGTTCTCTTGACTCAGGTACACGTTAAGTAAGATTATAGGAGCTCAATGTGGCTTGCAAAAATGCGAACATTTGGATTAAACCTCTTAACTCAGAGTTGTAAAGCAATTTGGAGGTGCTCATCTGTTATTCGCAAGACCTACATTTGATTTCATGGTCATCATCTTGAAAAAAGTATGTTCGCAAATATGTGCAAGCTGCAGCAAACTCTTCGATTAAGACCAGTGCAAGATGTCGTAGATTTGAAAGCTTCGATTCAGAGAGGGCGCCGAAAAACTTAATGAAGTCTACGATAAGGAAAGAGGGACATTTAAGACAAACAGACAAGACAGGCTTTCGAAAGCCTGTCTTGTCTGTTTGTCTTAAATGTTCGCTTTCCTTATCGTAAATTAGACTACCAACACGCCCAACCATCTACATTATTGAAATCGTTCACTGCAAAAAAAAAAAAAGAATTCTTCCGCTCAATATTTGTATGGAAATCAGCTCATCAGCGAACTCTATCTCCCTAATCTCTTGAACTTGTTGAGAATTAATACGTCGGGTTATACCGGGTTCGCATCCATACATATCCCCCGTCCTGAATTGTTTGATGGAGGGGAGCTAGGAGGGGTCAATTCTGGTGGCATGCCGGGCGCCGTATATTCTTGCCTCGCGGGTCGCCAGTTGCCGACCGCTTCATTATGCTCGATAGCTCTATCTACGAAATAAGTCAAGCGAATTGAGTTTTAGCACTGACACCCTGTAAACAAGTTCGAGGGGGACGGGAGGGGGTGAGGGGGGGGAGTCGTCCTTGTGTCGTAAAATTAACCTAGAGAAAATTGAGGTGTAGAATAATATTTGTAAGAAAATGTCATAATGCGTTGAAATTTGAGCCCGTGAAATATCAGACTCAATGTAGCTGCGAGGCCAACAATATATTTAGACGTATAAAATGAAAGGGAGAGAAGTGGACTCTCCGAGTGCTCTACGCAGATATTTTGGAGTGCGTGCTTTGCAAAAACGTTATCGCTCAAACCTTGCTCACAGTGGGAACGCAAAAGTCTCTCCGTCCTCAATGACCTGAGGCCAATCTGTAAATTTTGGGTTCTATGTACTTACTGAAAAATCTAAATTATATGAAAAATGTTTGTGTCCAATAAACACATATGAATAATAAAGGTATATACGAACATAAAATAACCATGTAAGGAACTCGTGAGAAGTCTTTATAAATCTTTTATACGGTTCTTAAATGTTCTTATATACCTTGTATGATTTTTATCTGTTTATTAGACACAAGAAGTTTCTCATACAAATGGCTTTTTATAGGTATATACATTTTACGCGGTCACAAATGAGCGGCGGGACATATTTGGGGATTTTTTTTGGTTTTATCACAGAGTGCTTAAATATATACAACACCCCATATTATTTTTTTTTCTTTTTGCATATGAATGTATGTTAGGGGTACCTAAAGTGTTGTCTTTGTACCTAAAGTGTTGTCTTTGTGCAAATGGCACACATTTGAACAAGTAGATACAGCGGTTTTGTTGTGACCGCTCCAAACATTCACTGTCGATTGTTGCCAAAACAGAACTGTGAGCGTCCGAGAGAAGCTTCGACGAAGCCGCCCTCACCGGCTACTTCTTTACCGACAGGTACCCTGTCAGAAGTCTCCGAGTTAATATCGCACCGCAATACTCTCAAAACACCGATGTTTAATTTTTTTATTTAGCTTAGGTATTGATAAAGGAAATAGGTATTGTTCTTGTGAAGGATAGCAGCTGCTTCAAGGCGCGCACTTTTGAGAAAAGTGTAATTCTCAAGGTGTATTTTTGAGCGCGGGTGTTTGGGCAGAGCATGTTGGAAAGCTGGCTGCTCGTAATAACCACTAGGTGCCATCATGTGCGCGTTGCTTCGAGTGATGTCATTCTTTGCAGTACCGATGCCGACAGCACGCTATCTCGAGAAAAATTCGAAGAAATAGCAGGTAACAAAATTCCCCCTTAGGACTGTCAATGCCAAGAGCTCGTGCCGGGAGACCTAAGCACCTTAGCAAAGCGCACATGAAAGCACCATAGTCTCCACCTGCGTTCCGGCTCGCCGGAGGCGCAAGGAGAACTGAATAATCTCACAGCCAGTTTAATTACGCCACCGCTGCCGCTATACATCCTGGGATCTGAAGTCTTTCCGCCCGGGCGACAACCCCGCTGAGGGTGTGCGCGAACGGAGCACGAGTTAGCACAGAGCTCTGCATTGGCGCCCGCCTCTTAAGAACTGCACTTATGGCGGCGTCCCTCATGCGTGGAACGCTTAGTGAGATCGTTCTATTGGCCGAAAACGTTCGTGCCCAGAATCTGAACGCGAACGCTAATGCTCACCTTGGAACACGACGCCCAGCAGTTTGATGATGTTGTCGTGCTGGAGACTGGACATGCCTTGTACCTCCCTCTCGAAGTCGGCCAGGGCACCGCTGGCCACCGGCTTCTTCAGCACTTTGACGGCCACGTTCTTCCTTCCTCCGTTCGGCAAAGTGTTGACGGCTGTCAAAGGGACGGCATCGGCGACGGACTGCACGTCGCTGGTAAGTACAGTCGCAATCAAACTTAACTGGAACGGTCGAACGACCGTTTATATTCTTTCGCCTGGCGGCAGCCGATGGCATCAATTGGTCACGTGGCGGTGGGCGCATTTCGGAGGGCCGGGGGGGGGGGAAGGTAGACTCCGAGCTCGGGTGTGTATCGCATCAAAGGCCAAAATAAAAATACAAGCATCGCGTGCTATTTTTTTTTCTTGTTCTTAGCATTTGATTTGGAAATTTACCGAGCTTCCCCCTCGCTTTGAGATGGGCCCGCCGCCACGTAACCAATTTGTTATACCATCCGCTGATGCCGGGCTCACGCCCGCGGTAAAAACACGCGCGGCGGAGCGTTCCAGTTAAGTTTCTTTGCGACTGTACGTCTCACCGCCTTCCAATTGGTTGACGCATGAGGCAGAGAACAAGCAGAAAAAAGATAGCACATTTGAGTCGACCCAAGTGACGTTCCAGATATTCGAAGAGCACTTCTGTCCGTTCCGTCAACAAGATACAGGATGTCTACCATTACACTCTGTAGAAAGAAAAAAATATTAATAACGATTTCGATTGTTTGTTTTGCAGTACATATGAAGGGTGGCCTTTTGCAAACGAACGTATTTTCAATTATCTTAAATTAGTCGATGCCAGACACATGCCTCATCAAATATTTATTGTAGGTTTATGAACTGACGTCCAAAAAACGTTGTTGATTGATTTTAAAGAAATGCGCAACTTAAAAGGAGGTCATCACTTAGATTACAGCACTTTTTCCAAGCAGCAGAATACCTGTGTACTCGAGAACGAAACTTTAGGCACCCAGGTCAAACTTTTAGTCGCGGTCGTACAAATGAGTTCGTAAGCAGAAGTCGAGGTTTTCTTTGTAACATATCTTATACTTAAAAAAAGTAAAAATATAGTAACTACAGCAATTGTTAGCACTATATGGGCGCTAGAACCTTTAACTCTGTTTCACCTCAAATACGCCACAGGAAGAACACGCGGTTGCTAGTACTAGACAAAAATAGTCGGGATCGTGATCATTTCTACTTTTTGTGGCTATCCAGTCAAAGCTATGGGTGCATGGGCGTTTATCACCATGAAAGCTGATGGTAGCTGTGCACTATAACTCTTTCTAAAATGCCGCAGAAGAGCTATGACGGAGAAGCGGAAGCGTAGGTTATGAATTCGCAGAGGAGGAGTATACTGTCGCAAACAATCACAGCGTGGACGTTTTCTTCTTCTTTTTTTTTTATCTAGATATTAATCTCTTGGACCATTCAAAACCAGATATGAGGAAGAACATTACTGAAGAGAAAGCAAAAAACATTTTTAGACATTATGCATCACTGAGGTGATCATTGAGAAAAAGCGTGCTTTAAAAAGGCGGAGTATGAAAGAGCGAAAGAGCGATGGACGGAGCCTGTGGTTGGTGTAGCGTGCGTTTATATCTGTGTTTTCGTGTGCTTTCTGTGTGTGATTCCTGTATGTGATGCGTTGAGCTGATTGATGATACATGTAATGTGTCTGCAATATAAAGTGTAGGAGATGCAATGTTAAGCGCGCGAGGGATGCAAATGTTTTTGTGACCTTTGCACTGGGCAATAGCTAGCGCCACCTAGCTTCTTGAGCTACGTGGCAACTTGATTTTTCGCAGCAGTTGGTATCCGTTTCTAAATTAATGCAGCGGTTTCAACTAGGTCTTGCGGATGAGGCTAGTTCCCGTTAATAATTTACTTGGTTAGTAATTGTTACGAAAACCTCCATTAGTTACTGCAGGTTAGTAACATCCACTGATCAGCCAAAGCATTATGACCACGTAATACGGTGTAAAATTCGCCTCTGTCACGCAAAGCAGTTGCAAGAGTCGTCTCCTGTGGAGTCACTTATCAAACGGAGTCCGATAAATTGTGTGTTCTGAAGAAACTTGAACCTTGGCCTGCATAGTATCTGGCCGTCAGTTTAGCCAAAAGTGGCTGCCAGTTTGGCTCCAGCAAGCGGAACGCCCATGCGGCCACATTTTATAAGGAGGCGTGGACGTGGAACACCTCGGCGTCTGCTAGCGTCACTCTTCTACATCTGATAACCAGTAACGACGGCAGCTCACGAACACTGGACGAGCTTGGCGCTTTCAAAAATACTTGGTCCGATTCGTCGGTTTATCACAATCCTCGTCCCTCTTCGAAGTCCTTTAGGTCGGGTGCTTTTTTCCAATACATGAACACGTAGTCCGCGAAATGATCCTTCTGTATGCATCTGATAACGCAGATGGCGCGTCAGGTAGGCGTGTTCTTTCACACAATATAGGGGTGGTCGAAAGTTTTCGGATGATCGGTGTATGTGACAAACAGGTTCTAACCTAAAAATATGAGGTACTGCGACCTTTTTTTTTTAAGATTGAAACTGAAACACAAGGGGTCGACATCAGATTTTTAAACTAAGAATTGTGGTGCTAGTATAAAATTTTGGGGTGAAAATAAAAAGTCAGGCGGTCTTGCTACAATTACGAAAGCGGCCATGCCTCAACTTCCCAACTCCAATCGTAAATTAGAAAAAAATAATAAAAAAATGTAAGGTTATGAATTATTTGCAAGAGGTTTCGTGTAGGTAGGGTCAGGACAATCCCACGACAATTGTGCCTTTGATCGCTAAGAGGTTTTGTGTTTTCGTTCAGGGTCAAAGTCTTGGTATTTGTGCCGAGTACTTTGCCCGGCATCGACACGCTCTGCCGCGGTTTTCAGAGAAGCCACTAATTACGAGGAAACTTTTCGGTTCGGCCGTCGCTAATCAGAGGCAGTTCAGATTAAACGTTTTCCGCGAAGCCATCCGCATCTTCCGCTAGCGACATATAAATGGTGATATGCTTGCACGATAGTATATTTCTTAAGTACAAAACGAGCGTGTTGGTAACGGTACATAAACATGAGGAAGATACACAGAAAGGGGGAAGTCTTCGTTGTCCGTCCCCCTTTCTGTGTATCTTCCTCATGTTTATATATATTTCTTGCTTTCAATTATTACGCTAGCCCAAACTTTGTGTTCCAGGGCATTCCTAGAAATATTTCGCTCTTGACGCCGTTGAGCTTCTTCGACTTAACGGACCCTCGAATTTTGCAGGTAAGTGTATTTATCTTCAACTTAATTATAGATAAAAGAGGTATATTACGTGATGGACAGATGCACAGACTCCGATCCAAAGATATAACGGTTTGGTGAAGGTTAAGGGGGGGTCCAATACAGGTGGGATTTAACTTGCGGTTAGGGGAACACAGAATTTTTTTAATGGTTTCCGTTGCGAGTCGACTGTCCAACCCGGCGGCGGGTCGCCAGTGTGCGTTTTCGTTTGGACGACGCGAAGGCGCACCGACGCCAACGAGGCAGAGGAAGTGAAGTAACAGTTTTTCTCCAGGCCGCCATCACAATGTGTATGATGTCAAAACAACCGCCAATGTAGGGCAAGGAAGGGTAGAATGTGACTCGGGGCAAAGTGCGAGAGTTTGTGCTTAGCGCCGTCCATCTCCTAGACAAGCGACCGGAGTACGTTCAAACTTTACCGAGAGGGGCCTCGATTTGTACAATTGACATGTGTAAACATTTAGAGCTATCGAAATATGCGTTCAGAGAAAATAAATGCGCAGTCGAGGTTGACGTGTTTTCCCCCGGCAAAAAGACGCAAATTTCAGCGCGAGGTTTCGCTTCGAAATGTGCACCCAGCTGGCACCCACTATTCTGCCAAAGTAAGCTTTAATTTTATTAGTACGCTTTATTAGCTCCATGCGGACTAATTTGAGCAATCTGTGGTTGCGTTTTTTATCGAAATAAATATTTACGTGACGGGATGCGCGCCGGGCAAAAGGCGGGAAACTGGAATTCTATGACGTGCATGTCAATAACACGAGTCTCATGGTCTCTCCTGAGCCATATTAGTTTTCTTCCAGTACCCAGGATAGTCAGAACGTGTAAAGAAAACCAATAAGGGCTTCATAGTGGGAAAGTGACATAAAGAAAGCTCTTGAAAATCAAGCAACAACTTCACACCCTTCGGACTGCTGCCACACTTTCTGGCCTACCAATGGAGGCGCTTCAGAAACGAGCCAAACGCTCGATGAATGTGAAGAGCAGCGACTCTACAAAACTTGCTGGGCTACAGAAGGCGCATTCCTTCCGACGTTTCAAATTTCAATAACGCTTCTTTTGTACGTAACGTAGGACGGAGAAAAAAGAGAGAAGCAGGTAGGGGAGTAGTCACTCTTTTAACGTCATATCCCCACAAGGCAATGCTGACGTTGGCGAAAGCAATTAAAAACCGGCGTTTCACTGCCCCCCCCCCCTCTAAAAAAATAAAAATGTGATATTGTGGAGAAAGGCGATGCCCCGAAGGTGCGCGCAATGTCCGAGCGTTCTGCAGACCGTCCGACGTACACCAGAAAAGACGGACAGTGACTGGCATGCAAAGACCTTTGGAGCCAAGCAGCCCCGCATTGAGTATGGATAGAGCGCATTAAAAATAAATTAGGTTGTGTGCATGTGTATACAGCCTAGAACTTGGTCTGCCTCAAAGGGTGACGAGTCTCAGCTGTAGATGTTCTTTAGCCAGCGCAGTACAGCCGCTAGCCTGGGGACTTTAACGTACATCACGCGTAGTGGTACATGACCGCACGCCGGTACGATGCTCATCCAAATCGAAACGGGCAGGGCTGGGGATTGAAGCCATAATCCGAGGCTCTGCAGCGCGAGCTTTCGCTTCACGTGCTCCGAGCTGTTGTGCTCTGTAGCCCAACTCTGACACCGCCAGCGGCGAGATGTTTTGGTGGCGCCCTCCTACAGGTTTGTTCCGCCTTGTGGCGACGTCATTACCTTCGCGAACAACAACGTTCGATGGTGTTTGTAAATAGCATGGTGGAGAAGCTTGAAATCATTGCGCTCTCAAAGAAACACTGCCAACACCGTCAAAATTGAAGTTCTTTCATGGCGCGTTCTCTATTCCGTCGATGAGTCCCCTCTTCCGACGTCATAGTCAGCGTTCAGGCCAATCGTGGAAGGCCGACCACGGCAACGCTTGGGGTCGCGCACGGGGCTAATTCCCCCTCATAATATGCGTGGAATGCAAGGGAGTGTGCTCATGAAGAGTGAGTTGGAGCTCGCACAGCGCGTTTTAAGTGGTTTTATTGCAAAAACTGAACGCATATTAGGTCTTTCTAGGTTTGTCTCGCTGGACCCCACTACGTTGTGTCCTTTTCGCTCCACAAGGCAGGGCAAGATGTGACTTTGTGTGCCTTTCAGATAGTGTAGTTTTTGTTTAATGTTTCGCTTGCTCCAGTCAAGTAATATTTACTAGGCATAGAGTCAAGACATCAGAAAATACCCCCATGCTGTGTTTTTTATATTAAAGCAAAAACGAAAATTTACAAATCAAATGAAGTTTTTGTCTCATTTCGTCCCAACTTACCCCTACAGGAAGGGGGGCAGGGGGAGTCAAAAGGTCGTTTGTTTCGTTGGCCGCATTGGGAAAGAGAAAAACGCGCATCGCTATGGAAGTGTGCAGACGACGAGCGCGAGAACACACAAAAGAAAACTGTTGTGGTAATTTTGGCTGGCAAGCTAGTCTTCAAGGAATAGAATAGAACAGAAGCAACTGCCTCTTTTCCGTCCTTTGTAGGGTTCGCGAGAAGCGAGAGCACCCTCCACCTCCGGCTTCTGTCTGGTGTTAAATGCTGCTCCGAAAGTTATAATACGTATACCCAACTTTGAACCAGGCTAGCGAAACCCGGAATACGTAAACGATGACGTCACACCTTTCAAAAAGAACATCCTGGGTTTCGTTTTTCATTAAAAAACATATTGGTGGCTGGTTTGGACCGCACCCTTACGGGATTACTAAATTGGTTTCGTTCCGGTATTCATAATTTCCGGGTTTCGGTTTCGCGTTCCATAAGAACTAGTTTATTTCGATTTTTGTCTAACGCCGCAAAACGATTCTAGGAAAGTTGCGTTCCTAACAATGATATGTTAGTTTCAATTATAAGGTATAATACCTCATTGGGTTTCTGTGGTATATTTTATTCAAATTGCTAAATATGCGTAATAGATAAGCGCTAATGTGCGCTTTAAACGGTAACCTAGACTGCCCACTAACAGAATGTAATGTTCAGAGATGAAACTATAGCTCGTCCCTAAAGAGAAATAAAAGACAAAACCTATATTCTACTGTAATATTGATTATAATTTGCTCCTTCCTCACGTGCTCGAAATATTCGGTGAGACCTTGCTTATGCGTCCGTGAGACATATAAACCGAGTGCGATGACCAGGACAAAAAAGTGACAGCCGTGAACTACTCCACTATCACATCTCGAACGCCGTGCATCGCAATGTTGTTGCCCTCTCGCTGCGTTCACTGTGGTTACATTTGCGGAAGGAGTATGTGCGAAAGATTCATTTTGCCAATTTTATCAAAAATAAAAATAAATAGAGCTTCCTCACCGGACCGATATTATAAGTTTATAATTATTTTTCTCAATCATATTCCAAGGTGATTGTTCGTTCATGAGAAGAAAAATGCCACATTCTACTAATCAGCCCTCCTTCATCAAATTTGTTTTTTATCTCTGGCTTCATAGTTTTGTTGTACTGAGAAAGCTGAACAAGTCAGTGACTTCGAGTGGAATCAGTTGTGCAGTGGTGTTTTGGTTTTGTTATTACTGATTGATTTTGACATTCTATTTAATGTTTATTTATGGTACATTCTCGGGTAAATAAGCTGGGTTTACATTACGAAGATCGAATCGACGTTTAAAGTTGTCTATTTCGCATTCGCGCATGTGTCGTCCCATTCCCTGTCTTTATGTATAAAACTCTTTCTAAAGTTACATTACCACCAACGCGCTCACAAACCAGTATACAGGGAATACTATTTACGAAGATGAAAAAAACACAGGGACACCCAAAAAGCGGGGCGCAAACACTCTAAACCGCAGCAGTAGAACATAAACTCTCCTTCTGTGGTTTAAACTTCTGCATTTTTCATATATAAATAAAAACAGCATTATCTTAACCGACTCCTATATTTAAACATGATAGTACTAATTAACCCAAAGCATGCCAGAATAAAGAACAGTAAACAACGAAGCAGTCAGTTAAATTTTCAGGACACGTTTTTATTTTTTATTTCTTTTATTTCATACTCCCATTGGAAAGAACATACCAGTGCAGATTTATCGGTGTTTTTAATTATGTATAACATACAAAGCTTTGCAAATGAAACATTTGCGAACCCAACTGTTTCTTCAAAAACTAAGCACCACAGAAAAAAAAAAGATTGATGTCTAAGTGGTCTTTGCCAAATTTCCTATTTAGGAATATTCATAGCATACGCGATAATAAGGCCATTATTTTTTTTTCTGAATAACGATATATTTAGTTAGTGAATTTACAGGTGTAAGGCTTCAGTTACGAAATTCCTCGAACGTGAATATAGTTGACAAATATTTGTCTGGTTGGGTAAAGCTTTATAGTTGAAAGGAATAAACTTCAACCGAATCCCTGAAAAGTAAAGTCCAACGTGTTGAAACGGACTTCGTTTCTTCATCAGGGGTGACTAAACAGCACGGGCGCGCAGCAGCTTTATTCTTCTTCTCCTTTTTGCCCGTCGAGATTCTTGTCGTCTTCTTTTCCGGGCATGTTAATTTGGCAGCTTTGCTTGCCAGGTGACATATGCCCGGGTCGCACATGTTTGGCAAGGCACCCCTGCACCTGTTTATGTTCCCCGGCGTATGTTGAATGTGGCATGACTCCAGGAAAAGCCTCTTCCGGATATGTGGCTCCACGTCAAACACGCGCGTGTTCGCGAAGTCTGTTCAACGATGGTCGAGGGTCTCACAGTGCTCAGCGACGGCGCTGCGCTCACGATCAAATTTTGGCACGTCGTTCTTATGCTGACGGAGTCGCTCTGGAAAGATAGCATGGAATCTGGTATCACACGGCTTGAGCTCTTTCCTTTGGAAGCCGGTCCTTTCGCCGTGGCCTGAATTGGCCTTGTGCGGACACTGGCTTGCGGGCTGCTTGAATGCCCAGCTTTCTCAGCGCACGCTCCAGCGCTTCGCTGGTCCCCTTTCTTTTTGACGCGCGACGAATCAAGGTCGCGTCTCATTCCATGCCTTTTCCTTTTGGTGGGTGCGACCTTGATCACAAGCGACGCGCTCAACAAAACTGTATGCTACGTTCAGAACCGATTTTCTCCTTTCATCGATCGGCCTCTGATGAGCAGATAGTTCTTGCCCTGGATATGCAGTGTTGAAACCACCGACGCTTTGTATCTCATTGGATGGTTCAGGTCAAAACACGTCGAGAATCCTTGCCGTTTCTCGACGTGCTGGATGGCAGGGCAAGGGGACAGGACTAAAGTTCACCGTGTACCGGGAACCTACTCCACACCGGGCGCTACCTTCACTTTGACTCTAACCATCCAATGAGACACAAGGCGTCGATGGTTTCAACATTGTTGTCCAGGAGAAGAACTATCTGCTCATCAGAGGTCGATCGAAGAAAGGAGACGCATACCATCATTGTTGACCTCAAAAAAAAACCGGCTATACCAGCAGTTTTGTTGAGCGCGTTTCTCGTCATTAAGGTCACGCCCACAAAAAGGAGAAGGCATCAAATGAAACGTGGCCTTGCACTGTCGCGCACATCAGCGTCCCTGCGTAAAGGCGACATGCGAAGCGCTGGCGAGTGTGCTGAAGATGAAAGGGCATTCAAGTTGACCACATGTCAATGTCCACCCTAGGCCGATTCATGCCACGACCAAAGGACCGGCTTCCAAAGGAAAGAGCTCAAGGCGTGGTCTACAATATTCCATGCGCAAAGTGCCCTGCCTCCTACATCGGCAAACCGAAGATCTTTCCAGAGCGACTCCGTCAGCACCAGAACGACGAAGCAAATTTTATCGTGAGAGCAGCGCCGTCGCGCGAACACTGCGAGGACCTTGACAATCATAATCGACTTCTCAAACATGCGCATGGTTCGACGTGGAGCCACATATCCCGAAGAAGGCCTTTTCTTTTCGATTCATGGCACATTCAACATCCGCCGGGGAACATAAACAGGTGCATGGGTGCCTTGTCAACTGTGTAGGCACCAGGGCCTACGTCACCTGGCGAGCGAGACTGCCAAATGAACACACCCGGGAAAGAAGAAAAAAGGTATCACGACGATGATAAAAAACGAGGGGAAGAAGAAAGATGCGGCTTCCTCGTGCTATTTTATTTAGTCATCCCATGGTGAAGAAACAGAAATTCGTTTTGAAATGTCGGGCTGTACTTTTGAGGACTTTGGTTGGGGTTTATTCCTTTTAATTTTAAACTTGGTGGATATGACCATAAATCATTAAATCAGTCCACTGAAAATATACATAATTGGAACGTGCAGCATTTTGATGTAATTCCGAAAATACACTCAATTTGGACGCGTTTCTGGGTTTGGTTTTCTATCTCGACGCATTTTTGCACCAGTGGTCCTGCTCCATGTGGCCAAAGGTCGCAGTTATCTTGCACCGGGGTGCGCCAGGCAGTCATCGCATGAGGAAGGTGAACCCACGAGTCAGAGTTAATTTTTGCAATGTGATTAAAACAGCACATCGTTTCATTTTGTCAGCTCATGCCACACTTTGCTCACTCCAAGGAGCGAGGTGGGATGTAACATGCAACTGCATTCTTAGGGCACGGAGAGAAGGACCGCTTGCTGCAGGTATACGACCTGAGAAAAAACTGAAATATAAGATACGCATCCAAATTGGCTGTTTCTTTTTAAATGTTATGAAATGCAGCGCGTGTGCTATATTTTTCTAAAGTGGGCTGATTAATGTTTTTCGGTGATGCCCAGACAGTTTATAACTTAATCCGCACGTTTAAGTTTATGAATTAAAGAACTAGAATATTACAAGGAAATTGGAGCCTAAAATATTATGCGCCATTAACTTTCCAAAATATTACCTTTGGCGAAGTCAAGTATGAGCTTTTCGGTTGGAGATCAACCTGCTACAGCCACGTGGAGTCCTCAGCTTCATTTGTTCTTTTAAACCCAAGTGTCCTGCGAGAATGATTCCTTCCCTTGCACGCACTGTTTGCACCTCATGCAAGATTCGTTTGGCATTATCTTCTAATTTTGGTCAAATAATACCCCTGCCAGACGGGAAAGTAAATGTCATTTTGATCGAATGTCATTCACCGCTCGGCGAATCAGCTCGTGATACTGGTTCTGCACGTGGAGGTGCACGCGCAGCGTGGCATATTAAACCGCCGGATAGGCGGAGCTTTAATGTCATTTTGCTTAAATCTCATTTTACGTGTCCGTCTGACAGGGGTATAAGTTTTATTGCTGGGACTACGGTTTTTATTTTATGCATTCGAGTATTGTTGCATAAATGGAGCATACTTTTACACGGTTAATGACTTTTTTTCCCCACGGCATTTGTTTTAGGATGAAGGTTACAGAACATTTTAAGAGCACGGAGCTACGGGAACCAAACGTATTTGGAAAATGTATTTGAAGATGAGATACACTTCCCGGTGTATTTGCATTTTGTATTTAAGTAATTTTTATGAGAGTATAATTGCATTTAAATACATTTTGGTCGAAGTATTTCGTACGCGTATTAAATACATCTCACTTCCCGTCCCAGCTAAGGGTGAAATACAGAAACCATCACTTGCAGGTTCGGTTCCCAAAGCGCTCCCAAACAACTTTCGGTTCGGGTTTCGGTTCCGGCTGGAGATTCTGCTTGGGAGGCTTCTGAAGTCGAGCCGGAGTATGAGCCCACGGTGTACTCAGGAGATTCAAGTTCACTCTTCATCGTGTGCAGTCTTTAGGAAGGACGCTCGAACTCCATTTAAATCTCTGAGCTGAGCAAGGGCGTTTCAAATTCTTGTACTGTTGTCCGAAAACAAAAAAATGATATTCAGGGAGACCTGGGGTTCTATTGAGGTAATCTAATCACTAACTCGCTAGAGGATGAAAACACCAGAGTTTGTAAATTATATGTCTAACATTTAGGGCGACAGTCTATGCGCCACGACTCGGTTTTTTCGCTTCTACTGCTGTATCTGGAAGGCTCTGAAGTCGAGTGATTTTTGAGCCCTCGAGTTATCGAGACATCTGCCCCAGAATAACTGCAGAAATATGTTCTTGGGCAGGCATAAAATAAAAATAAATTGTAATTCTATGTTCGCAATTCATCGAGCCTAATCTTTAGAGTGCATTTATGGATTTGCGTATATTTTTCCCGAAGATCATTCCACCGCGTTTGGAATTTCAAATATGGATTAGGTTTGGCTTCATTATGAAGTGTACTAATTCGCTTCGGCAATCTCAAGATGAGTTTCATTCTGTTTGATCTGATAAATGCCCTTGAAATAGGGTCTTCGAGGGAATGTTTTGTGCCTGCAGGTAGGCTTGAAGATCGCAACTTACCTGCTTCCTTTTCAATAAACTTTTGTTTCTTAATTAAAACACTAATTATTGTTTTTTTTTTATCTCATTCTGGATGTGTGTTGAGAGAAAAAAGGCTGTTTGAGCAGCCTGGACAATTCTCGGCGACATCAGTTGCTTTCATGCAAGCACATAAAATTAGAACAAATACAGGTTGGACACAAAAAATATGTACTACTTTAAGTAATATCAAAGGTAATAGACCGAGCGATAAAACCTCAAAGTAATTATAATGTTCGTTACACGAGAACTTAATCCAGGTTTTTGTTTGTGGTCGGCAGATTGCTAAACGAAGTATGTCCACTAAATAAGCGAGGATGGTGCCAAAATGTGGTTTATTTATTACAGTATTACAAACTAATTGTATCTCATCTTCCATCATGCACCCGTCTCTTACCTTTACACTGTTGAATACTAATGTTTTCGTTGTTTGAAACAGTGCTGTAGGTCATTATGGCCCCTTCCGGCGTGCCGCCGTTTTCTCGTTTACATGGCCCATAGCTCTTGCCCTAACTATTTTCGTTCGGGGTGAGCAGGGATGTTTTTCAGGGCAGAGGTTGTTTTTTGGTTTCAGACTTATACTGAAAAATGTACATCTCGTCACATCTCATGATGTTTTACAGCGAGTGAGGGTCGGGCACTGCGAGTCGTTCTATGAAGCGAGTGGAGAACTGTTTACGGGACTTCTTCCTCTCTATGCAGGTCGAATTATCTAGACCACACTGTTTCTACTTGCTCTCAGTATTTAATAGAAACGCATCAGTATCTACGAACTTTGAAGAAATTACGTTCTTTCGAGGTTCTTCAACGCCCCAAGAATTATTTCAGCTCGTGAAGAACGATTTCGCCTCCAACGTTATCGCCCTCTGGAGCACTAGGAAGGCAAACGGGCCATGAAGAACGGTTTCGTTGACTGAAATGCTGCATCGCCCTCTTTTCTCGGTAGCTCAGAACAGCTGAGTCTGGACACCTACTGTCCTCGGGGACCTCTCGCTTACCTTCGCTTCTCCCAGACTCCTCCCACGGAACAGACGTCAGGCCTAGCAACCGCTAAGCCTGACGTCTGCGGAGGCTGCAGCGCGCTCCTGTCCCACAATCACCGATCCGTGGCCAACGCGCGAGCATGAGGGGCCACATGGTATCCCTGTGTACAGACCCTTACATTTCTAGGTTTCTTTATGGTGAGAAAATGGTCGGTTGTTGTGCGATTGGATGTTCCAATCACAGCCGTTGCGGTTATCGTTATTTTGATGCTTCTAAAGTCGCAAAAAGTTGCAAACTATGTTTTGATAAGATCATAGCGCGACTACTCTGGACGCCCTCACAAGGCTCCTCGTCTTTGGAGAGGGAAGAATGCTTGTTTCATCTTGAAAACTTATTTTTAAAATGGAGTTTTCGTCGGAGTAGCGACGAAAACTAGCGAACTCGCTTGCTACACAAAAGCTCGCATGTAATGTGTAATGTGAATAATTGCCACACGAGACAGGACGTCCCATCTGTGAAGCGTTTTCTACACTGTCAGTCTTCAACAATGCAGCGAAGTGAACGTATTCATTATTTGATGCCTTCTAATAAATGCTATTTTATGCGCGTAATAAGCTGATTTGGCTGTTGTTCTATCTTCCATTAATTTTCGTGCAGCGACATTGCCGATGGGTGCTGAGATCTCAGTGCCGTTAGGAACGGCCAATCGATTCAGTTAAATACATTAAAAGAGCAGGCTTACCACTCACGCAAAGAGCCACCTGGTTCGCATGCACGGGCATCGACATAGTCATATAACGAATGATACATGTGTGATCGGCGAACCAGCTCGCAATTTGTCACGCGTGGAATGCGCCAAGCCCGGAGCGTCGCGCGCTGATTGGTCGTCCGCTCAAATGTCATTCGTTGTAAATGGAATTCAAATTGCCCATGTGGCATGGGTATTAATCGCTCGATGCTTTATTGCAATCCGCCGTTATGGACATAGACGGCTCCAACTCCACGACAAACGTTAGTACCGGCGCCGGTTTTAATGCCAGCAAACTCACTAGAAACCTAGATTGACTTTTTTTTTCTTTGTAACCTCCCGGCTTCCTAGACGTTCGGAGAACCCAAGATCGCTGTTTCAATTGCTGAGGGAATTCGGTGGAGGCACAGCGGTAGGCATGCACGGGCATGTGAGCATCCCATATCAGCCATGTCAGGACTAGCGATCGCTTCGACGAAGCCACCTCGCCTGGACGCGCTGACGCATTGTCAAATGGAAAGGCAGTTAGGACGAAACACAAAAAGTCTGGGCAAACCCATCGAACGAAAGGGCGTTAGCTCGCCTTACAATCTAACAGATAACTTCCTTCAAACAACACGGGAAACGATGGCATTCTCGTATACGCTGGCTTATCAGAGCACTCTGCAGAAACTCCGAAAAACAAATAGCTCAAACCAAAAGCTGAGAAACAAAGAGTTCCCAACGTATTCTGGGTCGACTTGACTCCTCTCTCGCAGGGGGTGACTAAAATACTGGAATGGGACAGCTTTTGCTTCGACCCTTTTCTTCGTCCTGTACCGAGTTGATGTTTTGGTGACGTGACGCAGGCCCTGGACGTAAATGGGTGGTAAGACTCCGACGGGGCCTGTTAATGTTCCCCGGTGTGTTTTGAATATGCGACGACTTCAAGAATAGACGTTTTCGGATATGTGGCTGCGTGTCTATCACGTGCACGTTCCCGAAGGCGATCCGATGATCAAGTACTTCACAATGTTCCGCGACGGCCCTACGCTCGCGATCGAAATTGCGCAATATCGTTCCTGCTGGCGCATGCGTTCGGGAGGATTTAGTTTCACCGATGTATGCGGGCAAGCATTCTGCACACGGTACCTTATAGACCACGCCCCCTGCTTTCTTTGGTGGGCGATCCTTGTATTCTGGCGTCAGCCGTCCTAATGCTGACACTGGCTTGTGCACCACTTGAATCCCTTCTTTCCGAGCACGCGCCAGTGTCTCGCTCATACCTTTTATATAGGGTCGCAGAAGTCATGATGGGGCGGCTGTGTGTCACCCGGCGACTCATGGTTATTGCGCGTGCAAAGCTGTCGACGGGTGACGTGCTGGAATGAAACTCCTTGTAGCCGTTTCTTTGTAGGTCAGCAAGGATGGCCTGTTTTTCCTTTCTTCTATCCTTTTCCGACGAGCAGATGGTCAATGCTCGCAGACAAGAGAGTAGAGACCACAG
Source organism: Ixodes ricinus (assembly GCA_037355805.1). Taxonomy (NCBI): domain Eukaryota; kingdom Metazoa; phylum Arthropoda; class Arachnida; order Ixodida; family Ixodidae; genus Ixodes; species Ixodes ricinus. The sequence goes on from JAZHYW010066337.1 coordinate 38,586, forward strand.
ACGTCTTGTGACTCGTTGGGTGGTTGGAGTCAAAATCAAGGTAGCGTTCAATGCGTTAACAACGTTACCAGTAACGTTGTTAACGGTGACGCGTTACTTTTAATGCGAATAGCATTCTTTGGATACTTCACGCACTTTTCGTCTATGTATCTATCTATCTATCTATCTATCTGGCTATCTAACCTCTACGCCGCGGGTCGATAAATAAATAAAAAAGACCGGCGCCGGCTGGGATTCGAACCGCTGACCCTTTGATCAGCAGGCAGACGCGCTAACCACAGAGCTATGAAGGCAGTCATTCAACGCACTCTAAACGGTTGTTTATATCTTACCATAGGACGCGTTTACAGCGCTGTCACAGCTGCCGGTGCGCGCGCGTTCCATGCACGAGGGTCATTCACGCCTCAGGAATGCAGCACGTCGCTAGTCACCCTCTCCCGCGCTCGGGAGAGGGTGATGCTAGCGGCTGTGCTCAGCCTCACGAGAGCGGAATGAGCCCTCGTGCATGGAACGCGCGCGCACCGGTAGCAGCAATACGTACCGGAACGAAGT
>JAZHYW010066338.1:0-73666 GCA_037355805.1 Ixodes ricinus
TGCTAGACTTTGCTGCAGAACACAGGAGTGCTAGGTTCAATCCCCACCCCTCCCGTTTCGATCTGGATGAGCATCGTACCGGCGTGCGGCCGGGCATCGCTACTGCGTGGCGAAAGTTAAAGACCCCTGGCTAGAGGTTGTACTGCACTGGATTAATTGCTCATTTACAACTGAGAGACAAGTCACCAGTTGATGAGACTAAGTTAAGTTCAGGCTGTATAAACGTACCCAAACCCCAGGTTTCTGTTGGATTTTGGTACTACTTACGACACGTCGTTTACTACAATTCAACTTATCGAAGCGAACCAATTTTCTAGGGGTGTTTTCTACTCTGTTAAATTATCCATGCTCCTGACAGCTTCTTTATTTTGGGGTATTTCATTTTGAGTAACTCTTTAGGTTAGTGATCTCAAACTCATTTGAGTTGGGGGGGGGGGCAGATAGCCAACACTGGAGAGGCCGAGGGCCAACGTCAGACAGGGGGCGAGGGGGGGGTTAAAATATTTAAAAAGTAGGAGATCTCGTGCTCTATTCTTCTTGCAACCAAGTTCTGGCAGTGACATCTTAAGATTTGATTTGTTTACATGACTATTTTGTGGCTCTGACCTGAGAGGTCACAAGAATTAAAACGACACCGTCCCGCCAACGTGCTGGCATTTTAATAGAACAAGAGAACATGTACACTGTCGTTCCCGCTGCTCAACTCACTCGGGAATTAACCAAGCTCATCACGTCTTTAAACAGCAATCAGTTACTTTCAAAGTTCTTGTCTTCCTAAGAATTTTATTACACCACCCTGAAAAAATACTTATCTTCTAATGGTGATATTTTTTGAAGGCTGGAATCCCGAGCCCGTGCCGCTTTATCTTTGGCGGTTGCTCCTGCTGATCGAGGGTTCGCGAAGCCAAGATGCATCCTCCAACAGGGAGTTCGCGCTTGCAGCCTACTAGCGGAATTGTCGTACATTGCAAAAAGCTGGGAGGCAAAAAATAAAGCTCAACAAAGGGCAAATGAACGCAGATAAGTAAAACCTATGTGAATACAGCTACTTTTCGAGCGAAAATGATTCGGTGAGATTAAATAACTATGACGCATGCCGTTTCTAGCGCTCGAGGCATATGGGAACCGAGACTCGTAGCCGGATGCCTGCGGGCCGTGTCCTAGCCAGACGCGGGCCGCATCCGGCCCGCGGGCAGCGTGTTTGAGACCACTGCTTTCGGTAAGTCATTACAAATCTTGTGCAAATAATAATTTCTTGCGGTCTCTCCAAATGCGGTATAAATAAATGGTTCAATAAATTTTCTATTCGGTCTTGACGTTACTTGTTTTGGCACTTTCCACTTTTTTTGTTGTTGTTGAAAAAATCTTTTCTTTTAGTATCATACTTCGTTTGGTCTCTAAAACGCTACATTCCTAGTTCTTTACGCATATAGGTTGGCAGATCAGTTTCTTCACTTAGTTAACCCATATTTTATGGCTATCCTTTTGAGGATCGACTCTATTTTTATTTCTAGATATCTGGCACAGTGTCTGTAGACTTTTATTCTATATTAAAGTTATTATTGTGTCGAGTTATATAGAAAATATAAAATTGTATATTGAAATTGTTTAAAGAATTGCATAAAATTATATAGAAAATATAAAATTGTATACCATTTTTGGTATGGATCGAGAAATATAAGTCTCGTATGTGATACATCTGCGCCATTAATATATTTTTTTTTTCAAATTTCTTCTACGTAATATTTTATTTATTGTGTTTGTCTACGTGCATCCCTAGTTACGACATTATCAGACTATTTCAGCGCAACGCATGAGCAATTATTGGAATTCTGCTCGTGCATTTTTACTGTTACTTCAGTTAGGATTTGTTTCATCGGGTCTTATCAGCATTATACTTATGTTTAAGGAACACATCACAACAATTTTTTTTTCTCGGTACAATACTGTGAATTTATAAATGTCTTCTTTTATCGTCTTTACAGGTACTTCGTAATTTTTGTGCGCATCGTAGGTTTCTTTATAACATTTTTTTTTGAATTTTACGATAACATAGGAAGCATGAAGATAGTAGTTTTGTACCTCCTTAGACAAATCTATGTTAAAATCAACACAAATTATCGCCTGTTTAAAACTGATCGTAATTTTTAGAAAGAAGTCCTCCGTTTTGTTGGGGAATACTGGAAAGAGAAAATTCGGTGGTCTGTAGACGATACCAATAAAGATGCCACCTTTTAACTCGATATACAATGACTCGATCTCAGGGCACGTACAACAGTGCTGGCCGAGTGTGAAAACCAATAGTAGTCTTTAAGAAGAGAGCAAAACCACCGCCCTTTTTGATACCATACCTAGGCTGGGAAACTATAACATATTCAAGAACGTTCACATGCTATACACCTTCCTTGAGCCATGTTTCTGTGGTTGCCATTATGTCGTAACTGGTGGAGGTCTGCATTCAAAATGACAGTAAAACACAAATAAAAGCTACTTCTTGTAATGGAAACCATTAGTTGAATTCTTCTTTGTGTTAGTTCAGTTCATCTAGCGTTGTCTACACAACCTGTGCAAAACCATTTTCGCACGAAATCTGCAGTACTGATGAATTTGTCGCCTTTCTTATTAGGATCTTAACCTGCGAAACCCAGGTAAATTTCCACTTTCTTTCACGTTTTAGTTGCACATCCTTTCCATGTAGGATTTTGTTCTAAATGCATAGGTGCTCGTTGATGAAAGCCGGCTCGTTCCCTTCAAAGCCCAACTTGGAGGTGTTCAGCATTTGTTTATTGGATGATGCCTGAAGAAATTTATTCCGGACAGTATGCGAGAAGAAGTTCCCCCGATTTTGGGTGTTTGATTTATCTTTAGATGGCACACAGTGAATGGCATCAATGTCACACGGGCTTACCTCGGCTCCAATGCCTACGACAATCTTGTTCAGGAGCGTGCTGACTGGTTCAGACGGTGCAGTTGGAATACCCTTGATCTCGAGATTATTTCGTCGGCTTCTTGCTGAAGGGCGGTCATCTCAATTTTGACTCGTTTTAATTCTCACGTTAGAGCCCTGCATTCCTGATGGATTACTTCTTGCCCCTGTTTGACTTGGGTCAGCTCAGTCTTCATGCTGGCCATATTAGTTCTGAATTCTTTGAAGTTTTTATTCATAAGATGTACTTGATTGTCGTTCCATGGAAACTCGATTCTTCGTACCGAATTCGATTATTGTTTCCTTTTTACACTAAGTTTTTTGATTGCTAAGTTTTAAAGCTACGGCAGCCACAAATAAAAAAAATATTTTGAAAGAATCAAACACGTCTCGTTGTATTTCTCTTTCGCATTTAATTACATTAATTGAAATGGTAGTTGCACCTGTAATTAAATATATTTCTGTGGAAGTATAATGTATTTGTATTTAGATACAGTTTTGCAATTATTTTGTTTATATCATCGTGTTTTTAGTTGGCACAACTCGGCTTCCGACAGGAGACGCACGTGTCGCGAACCTAAAACTTCCGAAATATAATAATACGAGGTGTGGCATAAAAGATATGGGACACATCTTTTAATCAGAAATTTTGGTTTTATACGAGGGGCGTTCATAAAGTTCATATCATTGTCCTGAAGGAATAGAGATTCAGCAATCAAACTCAAGTAGGAGTTAAGACTTTCTCTACATGTTCGCCACGAAAAGGTATGCCCACTTTTTCCAGCGATGAACCACATGCCGGAGGCCATTGTTATAGAACTCCTCGTTTTGAGTGTTCAGGAATCGCTCCACTTGAGCAATCACTTGGTCGTCGTCCTTGAAATGCTTTCCTCTTATTTGGCCACACTCGAAGTGTCTGTGCCATTTAACCAAAGTGTCATAAACTGGGGCGTTATCCCCGAACAACGCTCACAAATTGGAATGAATATCCTTGGCATTGCTTCCCTTCAAATGAAAAAAAAAAAAACGACCACTGCATGTGCTTGGCACCGACGGGCGGTGCCATTTTTTGTTTCGACACCGTTGCGGCGTTAAGCGCTGCTATAGCTATGCGATGTTTAACTGTGCGTAAACTAGAGGGACGCGCGCTCACGTTGATGCCTGTTTTGTTTTGTTTTTGTCAATTTTTTGTTCCGATAATACGAACTTTATGAACGCCCCTCGTACATATCAAGGTTATTCCCTTCAAAGTAGTTTTCATTGAAAATGAAGTTTATCTAAATACACCGAAGGAAGCGTTGTTTCCATGGCTGGCAGCAGTGCTGGAAGGCTTCTGTTCGAATGCATTTCAGTTTGTCGGTTACGCTCTCCTGGGTATTATCCAAACAAGCAAATTAGCGCACTTTAAAGTGGTTTCTAATCCTGTGAAATAAAAAAGAAAAAAAAACTCAGGAACTGAGATTTGACAAATTGGGGGCTGGTAAATCACAGGAATGTTTTTTTTTTTTGCCAAAGATTGCCGTGTGACAGGGGAGTTTTCGTGGTGAGCATCCAAGAACATGCAACGCTCGGTCGCACACGTACCACCCTTTTTGTGGGCCTTTCAATGACATTATAATAAATCTGATTCACAGTATCCTAGCGGCGCTAATTCCTTGCAAACAATCTCATTACTATAAAGAAAAAACTTGCATAGGTTTAATTTTGGATTTACTCATTTACGTTTTTTCTTATGCGAGGAGTGTTTGAAGTGTTTGTCCCGATTTTGGCATTTAGTGTCGTGGCCGTAATCAAAACACGTTATTCATCACCTGTGATCGCGCGATTGAAGAATTCTAGCACCTTATCAAGGTGGTCAGATGAAAAAAACACGCCCTTTCCATTGGTTTTCTGCTTAGTCGTTAGGTTTTTGTATCAGTCTTAGCGGACACTCTTCTCATGCCCAAATCCTGGGTAGGAATCTGATCGCTGGTTAACCGATTCAGATCTATCTCACTTCTGATCATTCTCAATATCAATCAACGGTCTGACCTAACAAGAGTTCTCATTATTTTCACATTGTCACCAGCTTTTTAGGTTGAAAGTCCTCCCGCACAAGGTTTGTCTTCCGCTTTTCTTGACCCTCGAATAAGGCTCTGCGCTTTGAGCATAGGTGCTCTGGATAGGAACTGCTCCTCGTAAGTCATTTGTAACTTATAATAGGTAAAAGCAGCGAAATCGCCAAGTATCACACAAAGTTTTGCTGGTCTATTTTCGTAACCCACCTCAAAAACACAGCTTAAGACGCTCTCAGCAATCGCGTGAAAACATCAACTGGTTAAAACGTATATTAATTGAGTTTAGGAAGATGTTTTCCTAACTGTCAAGTGAAGGGACAGGAGGGGGAGAGCGGCGCTTTCGATTGGTGCACAGTGATGCAAGTCGCATGACTTTTTGCGTACTTCGTAAAACTTCATTCAGGCTTTTAGTCTTGGCTGACAGAACAAAAGGTGAGCCAACGCCGTGTATGACAGTAGGAGCCTCTGCTACATCCTTACACAGCGTTCATCAAAGAGGGAGAGTTACTGTTTGTATTTGAACTGATTCTCATGGAGTGCATTTTGTTGTAAAATGCTTGCTTTTGTTGTTAGAATGAATAGCTTCTATAATGTAAAAATCATATTTTTCATAAAGCTGCCCCCTTTATAACGTAATACTAGACTTCGTCATGACGCTTCTTAAGAACACTTTTTTTCGGGGGGGGGGGGGGGATGGTGTAACAATAGATATTTGCATTTAGTTGAATTTAAAACAATAAGAACATAAGGTATGTAATAATATATTATACTTCAGGTACACAAAGTGTACTAAAAATATACTCTCGGGCTTTTATTTATAAAAGCACAAAGTTAGTGTTTTTAGCGAATTGCATTTTGCCCGTGGTGTTTATAAACATCTACATCGTGCACCGGAAAAAAAATATTTCCTGGGAAAGGAAAGACAGAAGCAGTGTTTACATTTGTTGATGCGAACTTTATGTTTATTGTAGAATATAATTATTGTAAACAAATGTACCATTGTACACAGGAACGAACTTGGAACTGTTTTCCGGGGATAGGGTTGGGAGGTTCTGCTTTCCTATTTTTATTCGTTCATTTGTTGGTTCCTTTACCACAACACACACAATGAGTGGTTGTCAAGAATGGCCTACAACTATAACAAAATAAAACGACAAATTCGGTTCACCCGACCCAAGAAAAATTTAAACAAAATGATTCCTCTCAACATCATCGAACACCACTCGGAGAGGCAATAAAAAATGTAGAGCTCTGATAGCCATACGCTGCGACTAACCGACGGGATGGGGACGTCTTCAAGTTGCCACCCACGCAGTGTAACCATCGAAGCATTATGCCGATCACGCTTTTCATTGATTGAACGCGTTGACGAAAAACCAATGATATGCATTTTGAGTGAATAGCTGGGCAGTACGCACTCAGGGTCTTCTGAGAGCCTACAGGGTCCCGCTTTTGACCCTGATCTGCGCCCTTCCGACACCACCTAGACAGGAGGTCGGAGAACTGGGTTTTCAAAGGCATCTGCCATAAGCAGCGCGGGTTACTGATTGGGCGCGCGTGCTACGTCGGCGTTCAGATGGCACTCCCGTTCTCCTTTGTGGAACAGGAGCCATAACCGAACACTGACGCAGAACTTGTCCAATCCGTGTCCCGTGCTGGCCTACTGTAGGTAACGCGGCCAATTCACAATTACGTCCTTCTGCCTAAGGGGTGCGGAGTTCGAGCGTAAACGCCCCATACCTGAAAAATGCCTGCGCGTCGACTTTCACGCAGAACACGTTTTTACTAACCACAGCAATCTACAAGACCCACAAAAAAAAAAATACTTGAGAACGTTTTCTGCGCACAGTTTGAGCGAAAAGTCAAAGTCATTCTCTTTGCGCCGATGACGTTTCTGAATCACACCTCTCTTTGCTCCTCGTCATTCGCCACCTGCGCTCCGTGGCTCGGAGTAATTGGTTCAAGACGTGCTCCGAGGGGAAGTAGTCACGCAGGCATCATTTATACTCCACCGCGACTTTTCCTTTTCGAAGTCCGTTGGTGACGGCCGAGGTGTCTTCACTCTTCGGGTGCCGTTTCGGGGACGGCTTGCTCGCAGAACCCGTTCAGAAGGACCGCCAACGTGGACAAGAGGGCGTGGCATACCTCCTCGTTGCCGGTGAAACCGTCGAAGCCGTCTGTAGAAAAAAATATACCGACAGTTCAGTGTTTACGCATCCGGTGCTATCCACCAGAGGCCAGATTCACAAAGAGCTTCTTAGGCAAGAACTTACATAACAAGTTCGTAAGTTACGCACGTTTTAAGATATGGAGAAATCGGTATTCATGAACGATTTCTTAAGTGGATAGAGGAAAACGACGTTCCGGTACGGCTGCTTCTACTGCGTCAGCGTCTTCGGCAACACGACCAGCCCATCGTAGAGCTGGGCGTGGTCGGACAACAAGAGGACGAACCAAAATCATAGTGCCACCCGTTTTGAAGAGTTGATGTTTCGACAGCGTAGGCCCAAGATGAATAATTCGACAGGACTTTGTGGCGACTCCAGCGATCTATAGGGGAGGCCACTATCGGGCAAATATGGCGGCCTAATACAGGTCGTGCCATGTGTTAGCTCAAGGTTCAACGCTGGAACATCATTTTCAAGCGTTCAAGGTTCAACGCTGGAACATTTTTATCCTCCCCGTTTTGAGCCTGCTTGTAGCGTAAGCGAGCTTCCAGAGACTCGACTTTCTTCGAGGAAGCGATGAAAGGACTGCCCTTCCCCGGTGCCGATGAACGTTGAGAAACGCGGAATGTCTGGTTCACGCGGTTGCGTATGTTGCTTGAAGAGCAACCTGAGAACAAGCTGATACTAGAGTTACGACAGAGTCGACGGGACGACTGTTCTATCGCGCGAACCGCCGACAATATGGAATCACGGAAGGAGACGAGCGGAAATCACGAAAGGACCTGTTCCGGCAAGTTCACTGGTTTTCCCCTAGGTGCCGTCCGTTTCGCTGGAGTCGCGAATAGCTCATGGCATCGGCCGCGGTCTACTTGAAAGTAAAAGCGCGGCGCGCGGCGGTAAAACATTGCGCGTTGACATCGCAACAACGCATACGTCGCCTTTTAATAGTCCCATTTTTTTTCTTCGTGCGGCGCTGTTGACAGAAATTACACAGATCATATTCTGGCAAAACTGACCTCGGTTGTGTCAGGCGACACATGCCGTAAACCGCCGTTCGCGAAAACTCGAAAAAAAAAACAAAAACACACAAACAAATGCTTTGGCTTGGGGCCTTTGGTGCTGGTGTTAGCATCTCGTCAAACTCATTGAAAATAAATCCAGCGAAAACTGTCCCGTCAAATTAATTTACTCAAATGCGACAATACCACAACATTGAGTCTTCCCGTCATGTTGTTAAAATTAAGATACGAGATATCTCTAGCTCAACCATTCGTTTCGTCCCTCTTTTAAGTATTTAATAATTAAGCTTGCTTAGAATGCGCTCAACACAGTACATATTTCTGGACCAAAAAAAAAATCCTACAGGGCGTTTAGGCGAAAATCTAAGGTTCGTACGACATTCATTACGTCTTCATGATAGACCCGCAAATAGTTAATACGCTAGTACGTACGTAAAACTCGGGACTGTGTAGCGAAATTCGCCCATTGAGTGAAGAGCGGGTGAGTCCCCCTTACAGGAGCACTCCAAGAGGACGAAGAAAATCCAATTCTGCTTCGAAGGGCGTACCTATCAATGCCAGACACAAACGTGCAGTGCCGGCATTGGTCTATAGAGCGTCGGATAATAACGACGTAGAATTCTAGAGGTAGTACTGGCTGAATAAGTGCACGTGACCCCTTCTGATCCTTTCGAACGCATGATCCTGCTCAATAATATTTTTGCTTGGAACACCCCTAAATCGGTGGGGCCTTCACATCTTCCTAACTGGATGTCAACAATAATTAGGAAGATTGCACATGGTCGTTGCACGCTCTTGTTTCGGTTCTCTATTGCTTCAGACCAATGACGTCATCAACAATTAAAAAAAATTTGCTAAAAATTCTAAAATTATTTTACCTGTTCAAAATATATCAGATTTATTCTCGTTTATATTTTTAATGCGTTGCTAGAGTCCTACACACTAGTTCGAGCGAACGCGATGCAAATTAGAAAAAAAGTGCCCAGAAACGTTTTGAAAGGCGCGCACTCCGGCGATTTTTCGAGCTCTCCCAACTAACTATATTTTAGAAATCACACCGGTCTTTGCCCATTCCGGTACGCTGTTAAGTATCGAGAAATTCAGAATAGATATTGCGAAATCGGCCAGTGAAAATGATGCGAACACGAACATTAAAAGATACCCCGGGCTTCTCAGTGCCGCGACGTTAGGGGAACGCAGGCTCGCGGCTCGAGCGGGTCTCAGGATGGACTATGCCGAGCATTTGTTTCGTGCTGCCGCGCGGGTGACGGAGCGAGCTACCGAGGCATTCATTTGACGCCACGAAGCTTGGGAACAAAGTCTACCGTCGGGAGGGTGAACCGCCGCCTTCCCCGGCGTCACTTTTTCATGGTGGCGAGCAGAGACTTTTGCTTCGGAAAACACGGTGAGGACCAAAATAATAAACTCAAACACTCGGCGAAAACAAATTTTCTTTCGGCCCAATACTTGGGTTGCTCTTTCAGCGAGGTTTGCTGGTGCGTTTAGCGAATTTTCTGGCAACTCGGGGACTACGAACAAAATGGCCAAGTAAGGACATAGCCGAGGCTCGATACAGCCAATGCTACAGAATCCAAAGTGCAACGTCAAGCCGCTCGTCGTTTTCGAGCGTTCGCTATGAGCCGCAAAACCATTCCCGCGCAAAAAAACAAAAAGCGCGGAATCACGGGTCATTCTCCGCGCGTGATTGGTGTAGATAGCAAAGGCGCCCAAAACGACGCGCATCGTGACAATGCAGTCTGGGCGGTCGGACTGAGGTAGGTATAGCTGGGCTTCGACCAGTCGCACCAGTCGCACAGCGCCTCACCAAAGATGTGGAAGAAGACGGCGCTCCTGTGCAGGCTGTCGCTCATCTCCGGCAGGAGCGAGAGGTGGCGCCGGCCCGGAAACAGGCCGCGCAGGTCGAGCACCACGTTCAGCACCAGGGGCACGTTCGTCGCACTTCTGCAATCCACCTGCGGAAACCGTCCAGGTACCTGTCGTCGTCGGCCCAGTCCATGGGCCTTTTAATGCGAAAGAATGAACTCTCCCATGGAGCGAAGCCGGCGTTGTCTATAACCGTTGTCCGTAACCGTCTGTAGCAGAAAAAGGCGCCGAAATTTCCATTCGCAATAAAACACGAAGAAAAGCGCAGCAGCGGAGATGCCTCGTCACGGAAGCCGGCGGGTGCGCTCAAGGTCAAGGCGGACGCGCTTCAGAAATAAAACGAAAAAAAAAAAGAAGCGCAGTAACGCAGATGCCTCGTCAGGGGTCGCCGCGCCTGCGCAGTGTGGGAGCGTGATGTCACCGCCGCCGCGCCGTGTGCGATAAGAAGACGTGGCTCGGCTGCCTGTAGGAATGCTTTCGCATTCCTACACGTAAGTAATCTTAAATGTCTCGGCCGATTTTCTTTTTTAATAAACGGCGTCGAGCAACGATTGCGGTCGCCATTGTGGGGTCAGGAAGCGCGCGATTGAATCCGAGTCGTCACCGAACGTTGACCGACTCAATTATTTGCGGCCACACGCCGAGCATGTTCGGAACATGATTGCTTCGTACGTATGTACATTCCAACATGTATTCAGGCAGTCTTCTTTTTTTTTTTTTTAAGACCAATGTTTCGGGAACGCCATATTAGGACTGCAGACCGTATTTCCTCCGAGGCAGTGTGTACTCCGGCTTTCACGGGAATTCCATGAAACATTAATATTTGTGAGTGCCCGGATAATACACGTATGTCACAAAAGTGACTCCCCTTAAAGGGACACTCAAGCAGTTTTTGGAGAAGCTACTTTTTGGTGCGATGGCGTTAAGGAAGTGTCAGTGAATGAGTATCTTCAGTTTTAGAAGGCAGAACCGCCTATTAATCACGCAGGAATAAAATACGTGCGGACTCTTTTCTGTACTTGCGAGGACCAATAGAATTATCGTATGTTTGAAAATTTTGGCGGCCTTTGTAAAGTTTCGCTAAAGAAACAATTTTCAGTTCATTTAAATATGTTGTGCATGATAATTTCACAAGACGTAAAATATTTCTAGTTTAGAATACGCGATACTGCAATTATCGTTTAACAAACAGGGGACTACGTTTTCTCCTTGCCTTCCTCCGCGGGGGTGAATTTCCCGTTCCCCCGGAATGCGCGGAAGCGCACGTATCTGTATTGAACCATGGTTAAAAGCGCTAAAAAGACGTACACAAGATAGAAGACAAACACGGGCGCTACTCACAACTGTATTGGAAAAGAAGATGGAAGTACATATATATATATATCTGATACACTTATCGTCACCCAGGCTACACATGCGCGAGATACAAGAGCATAAACCCGTTTACATATATTTATCGAAAAACGAATCTCAGCATTATACAATGCTATTGACGTGTCGCTGACGCACTGGGGTCCCACTTCTTGATAAAATACGCCTCTTGCAGTTCGCGTGCTCTCTGAATTGCTAAAGAAAGCAGGAACGAGCGAGGATGTGGCACGAAGCACGCCAGGCCGTACATCGAATGCGTCACAGGGGTCGTGTATGAAATCCCCCTAACGTGTGGAAAATCTTACGTTGGACAAACGGGAAGATGCACGAATGACCGTTTAAGAGAGCACGCACAAAATTTAAAGACAAATGACGGGGCACATTTGCCCGCGCACTGTAGGGCCTGCCAATGCGAGCCACGCTTCGGCGATACCAAGATTCTCGGCAGAAGCAGAATTCAGAGAGCACGCGAACTGCAAGAGGCGTATTTTATCAAGAAGAGGGGACCCCAGTGCGTCAGCGACACGTCAATAGCATTGTATAATGCTGAGATTCGTTTTTTCGATAAATATATGTAAACGGGTTTATGCTCTTGTATCTCGCGCATGTGTAGCCTGGGTGACGATAAGTGTATCATATATGTATATATATATATATATATGTACTTCCATCTTCTTTTCCAATACAGTTGTGAGTAGCGCCCGTGTTTGTCTTCTATCTTGTGTACGTCTTTTTAGCGCTTTTAACCATGGTTCAATACAGTCAACACCAACTAGCCCAACAACAAGTTCTTTTAGCGCACGTATCTGCGCGCGTTGCAGGCCGGTCGTGGGCCAGCCGGCTCCTTCTATCCGCATGGCGTCGGTGGTGATCGTCGGCGTGGACGGCGTGGTGAACGCTCATCGTTCCGCGTAAAAGCGCTATCCTTGACTGTGAATTTTCGTCGTGTGTCGCTATGATAACCCAGCACGTACTAAAAGGGAAGATCCACCTACTCGTGCGGCGATGACGTGGCGGCACTCTCAAGACAGCTGGAACGCCCGTGCCGTTCGTGTTTGTTTACTTCGACTACAGTGGTGCTTTCTAAGCATTTGTGTCCTCAAACATCGCCCGGATTTCTTTTTGGGCGCATTCCATGCGTGTGCTCAAGTTCAAGGTATTACTGGCGCGTACCGTATAAAGGATGCGAATTTTCACGCGTTTTCATCACCGGAGAAAAGTGATTAGTGTTAGCAATCCTGAACGCTCGCAACGTCTATCTGATCACGAAATCATATTCCTACGTTGCTATATCGCTGCTAAGATTACATTGTCTTTTATAATCGTAGAAAAGGCGTGTGGCGATATTTGTACTATTGCAATGTCGTGTATTAGAGTTGTGATCGTCCAAGACGGCGTACTGCATCTTTTTATTTTCTTTTTTTCATCCACTACCCTGCAAGCCTATCAAGAAAAAAATTAATAAAGCTTTAGGCTATTGAAAACTGCCTGTCTATATTCTGTTACGGCATTGAGTAGCAGTGCGTCCCCTCTTTAGAGGGGCCGCTGAAACAGCTGACGGCGGCGACCCGCTGTGCTGCTTGTAGCGGTTGCAGGTGTGTGTACGCGCGGCGCAGAGCGGTCGTTCCGGTTGCTCCGGACGCAGTCGTAGGTACGCGCTCGTTGCACATGTCTGAACCAGCCTTCCCCCCGTCCTCCCGAGGCGAAAGTCAACGTGGCGACATCGCTTGACATCACGTACCAGAGGTAACGCTGCGATTTCAAACGTTGGTTTGGTTACGACTTGCCCAAACCGTAAATTGAAGAACGCCCGAAAAGGTCTGCGTTTCGTCGTCCTCGGAACCCGAACATGACTCCGAAGCGCTGCTATCGTCCGCATCGCACATCGGAGTGGCGTCATAGGAAATCCTCCCCAGATCGGCTGTCCGCCGAAGAATTTCAACTTCTAACGGCGTCAGGTCCTCGAGCGTAGAGAACTCCGCCGACTCCGCCATGATCGAAGCTCGAATGACAAAGAGGTTCGGCCGATGCGGCTACCTCGGGATCACTGCGCGACGGAACGTCGTCCAACGCCATTGGCCCGAGATCCTTTTGATAAGCGTGCGAGGACCAATGAGAGTGGTTTCGTTTTCGGACGGATCCGAGGTTTGGCGGCCTTCAATTGCATTTTTATTAAAGAAATAATCACCGTATGACTATACGTTTTGGTTTTTGGGATACTTAGGGCGTCTAAATTCAGCTGCCATCATCAAAACACGAACTCAAAAACCACTTGAGTCCACCTTTAAGGAAAAAAAAACAACCTCTTAGCGCAATATTCACGTTGCGAGATTACATATTTACGAGGAAAAGTCAAAAAGTATCCACGATATATTTTTATCTACGTAATAATAGAGGCAGAATTAAATGCAATTTGACCTTTTTGAACATAGCCTCCCGCGCTTTTAACGCACGTGCGGCAACACTTCACCAACGGTAGCAGAGTTGCGCATTCAGCCTCGGCGGGTGGCCGTAGCGCCGGCTTTCCCGCACGCCCTGGATGCTTTGCTCCTCACGTGACTAAATTTGGCGAATAGCGGCGCCGCGCGCCGCCGCGCATGGAAAACAGGAGAGGAGGAGAAGGAGGGCGAAAGCAGGGGAACATATGCCGGGGCGCGAGAAACGTCGGCGGAGCGGCCGTAAAGGTGGCTTTCTTGCACGGCGCCGGATGCTTTGCTCCTCACGTGATGGATCTCGGCGAATAGCGGCGTGGCGGCGCGGGGAAATCAATGCGCAACTCTGCTCCCCCTTCGGGGGAGCAGAGTTGCGGAACTCTAGGTGCATCGCTAGGTGCATATAGGTGCATACGGTTGAACGCGACACCTGGTCGCGGATGCATAGCCGCGTTCGGATCATCCTCTTTACAGAACTTCATTCCGCCGTAAAATGCTTCGAGTAATTCGAAAAAAAAACTTTTAAAGTTCTCGGTGTTAGGTCTTTTTGTGTACGACGGATGCGGATTGCACCAAAAACATAAAGCCTTCATTTGTTCCGCCATGCCACGTGCCGTGTGGGGGCGCGCATTGTCGTGCTGGGGTAAAACACACCGAAGATGAGCGAATTACGGAGCTTTTACCCAATCGCCGACTTCGAGTTGTTCTCAAGAGGGTCCCAATACGACGAGCTATTAACATTGAGGTCTCCGAAAACCTAATGTTCGACAATTGATCCTTTATGGTCCAAGAAGACCGTGAGAAAAACCTTGTCACGTGTCGAAACAATCGCCCGGAATTTTTTTTTTTTTTTTTAAATCTTGGTGACAATGTCTGCCTCCACACTTCCTTGCCCGCTCAATCTCTGGCTAGCTGGCTGGCCAGAGTGAATAGAACGTTTCTCCCACGAAACAAGGCGTCGAGGGGAAATCATCCTTCTCAGCACAACACTTTGGCCTGTATAACATTATCGCGAAGCAACACACAGCGCATTCTGCTTTCCCACTGCTTTTGCTACGATAGTGCAGGAAAAGCGCGAATTTGTAATGCTCGGTCCGCGTTCCTACGGAACTCCCTGAAGGCTCGCTCACACACTTGCAACCAAGTAGGACCGGCTGAAGGGCCATTCACACCCTTGTGTATAGTGGGACTGAGTGCAACTGCAACGGCTTGCGACGTACGGGTTGCTATGGCAACAGCGGCATTTACACCATTTAGTTGTAGCCTACGCAGCTGTTGCCATAGCAACCCGTACTTCGCAAGCCGTTGCAGTTGCAATTGGTCGGACTCGGTCGCAACTGTGTGAAGGGGCCTTAATCGTAAACATGTGTTCGTCCGTACGCCCATTTTTCCCGCCACCTTTATCAGGAAGATTGGCCTCACGTGGCGTCATATCAGGCGACTCGGCGACTTGGAACTGTGACGTCAATGTCCTCGTTAAGTTTTGGATGTAAATAAATGTCACGCGACATGACGTCGTGTGACTTGTGGTCACGTGACCCCGTCATGTGACGACAGGTCTCAGGGCACCGCGACACCACGGTGTCATGCCCCGGTTTCACATGATGTCATGACGTCACCTGACGCCAGGTCACGCAGCGTCAACTTCCTCGCTTGGTTTAACGGTAAAGGTGATAAACCATATATGTCGCTCATTCCCATACGACTATTGAATGTCTCGCCAACAGATTTAAGCGATCGCTTCTGAAATACTGTATTCAGGCACGTATCGAGGGGGGGAGGCCCATGGCTCCCCCCCCCCCCCCCCCCCCCGAAACAAAATCCTGGCTACGTGCCTGACTGTATTCCATGCACTTTGGCCAATAGGAAGATAAAGATCAATAGTAATAGCCTTCATTTTGTTTAACTCAGTTATTGGCTGACTGAACATGCTTTTAGTCGACCTCGACAAAAATTTCGTCCGCGTCCCATGAACCTCTAGTACTAAAGTCGCCATGGCCTCCGAGATTCTTGGTGCGCAAAGCTTTTTGCGCACAAAGCTTTTCGGGCGCGAAGAATCTCAGAGGAGACGAACCGCCCCAAATAATGAAAAAAATTGTCGAGCGAGTATTCACTGGCGCCCATATCTGTGTGCGCGGCTGCTGAGCGCGTGCTGACGGCGAGCTTCCGCAGTTCTTTTGCAACGTGCATTACGCACCATCAAGATTGCCGGTCCTAGCAGGCTATTAATGTGAGCTCGTTCTGAGCATGCGCTCTAAACATCGCCCTCAAATATGGCGTCCAGTGAATACTCCTTATAAGGGGTATTCAATGGGTGCCATACTTGAAAAGCGATGTTTAGAGCGCATGCTTAGAACGAGCTCACATCAATAGGCTGCTAAGACCGGCAATCTTGATGGTGCGGAATCGGCGTGATGAAGGAAGTGTAAATAAAAGTTCACCGTCAGCACACACTGAGCAATCACGCACACAACTATGGCCGCCAGTGAATACTCCGTATACTCTGTTTCACCCTATGATGTACCGCAGGAAAGGCTACAAGCGCGATCTCCTTGCTCAGGGCCATAGCCTCCTCTATACTCACGAAGCCTGGCAGTTCGACGACGGAGCTATATAGTGCCCGGTCGCAGATTTGGAGCGCGAGGATCTGGTAGCACAGAGCATTTCCCGGGAGTCTGGTATTTAGCGCACAGCTTTGGCAGCGGCGAGGACCAAAAACATTGTTTTCAAACCCGACGAGAAATGTATAGCGGTAGCCCGAGGAACGCGAGAAGCAGGAGCGGACGTCCCATCGCTTGGGACAAGTGTGTTCCGGCATCTCGCCGCAGCGGGGCGCCCGTTACATGCCTCTTGTGTGCTGCTTTACCTTTTCACTTTCGGCGGCCGCGTCTCGTGGTGATCTGCCAGGCTTTGTCAGTACAGAGGAGGCTATGTCGGGGCAGGGGCCCTATGCTGCGCTTTTGGACTCCCACGCCGACTAGGGAGAAGGAAGTGACGTCAACGACACAGCAAACGCAATTAAATGTTAACAAAAAAGAAAAAAGCTCACTTTTTTTAGTTTTTTTCTGCGGAAATTTGTCATCACCGACTCTCACCAATCAACATCCAATCTGCGTTTACTGCGTTGTTGACGTCACTTCCTTCTCCTAGTCGCCGTGGGAGTCCAAAAGAGCGCAACATAGGGCCCCTGATCTCGTCTGCACAAAATGCTATGAGCTCGCGCTTCTCAGCTAGCCTTTGCTGCTGTACAACATAAGGTGAAACGGAGTATAGCTGGCGTGCAAGAAACGACTGTGTGGGTTGGTGCTTTCCTGATAGTGATGGCGCCTCCGGTCGGTGTTACAACCCCAAGACTGGAAAAATATGGCGCGTTTTCTCGTGCACAATAACAGCCGTGTTCGGTGCAGGCCTGTTCGCACAGGACGCGAGTTGTAATCATATTCAATTCGGCGGGCACGCATGTTTTCAGTGAGGACATGAACCAAATACTCTAGTAGGGGATACATATTACTCCGTAAAAATTCAATGGCTTAAGAGCCGACAGGCTTTGCGTAGTTGGAACAGCTTAACGCGCGCATCGTCGCGGTTTTCCCCTTTAAACTACGAGGAGTGGCTGCCGCCACCTATCGTCCTGGACAGCCTTCAATTCGAGGCAGCGGAGCAGGGACGGCGCCAGGGGGAGGCGAGGGGTGGCGGGCGCCTCCCTAAAATTTCGTCTGCCACCCCAAGATGAAGCAGCTTTGTACGCAAATAATTGCCTACGACGTCGGCTTCAAAACCCAGTGCAACGAGTGTCCAGCCTTTAGAGCCGTTCATGCCTTTTATTTATTTTTCTCTACTAACTTCCATCCACGGGAAGTCGTACCGCGGGCGAGTAAGCTATCAAGCGCTTTAGAAAATCCAGCTCCCCTTTGTGACGCCTGCTGGCTATTTTCTCCATTATGAAAATCCTGGCGCCGTCCCTGCAGCGGAGACAGCCGCCTTTGCTGACTTGGCAAATCCGGTATGTCGGTGTGCCGGCGGCAGTCCTCTCCCTCCGCGCAGCACGAAAGCGTGGACACCGCGGTGCGTCGAAGTGTCCACACATCTGGGAGAGGATTCGGTGCTGTTGGCGCGTAGTGTGAGCTAAATGAGCGGTTTAGAATGTGTTCTCCATTAGTCGCGTTTACGAAACGCTCGGTGTGAAGAGTCCTAAGCATTTTATTACTTCTTCGTAAGCAACGCGATCGACCCGATGAAAAGGCGGGAAAACGAAGCAGAAAATGTAAAGTTTATACGCGTCTTTTTTTTTTTTTATGATGTCAATGAGTCAAGTATTTGCATGAAGAACTCTGGTGGGCGCGATAAAGTACGACCTGCCTCCTTGCCTTCCTCCACTTTTTTTTTTGTTTTTCTTGATTTCGGGAAGTTCGAACCAGCAGCGGAGGCCTTGACTGACGGTCCCAGCTGAGGGGGAAGTGGCTGCGTTATGAGCTTGCCGGACCGAGAAACCTCGGTCCGGCAAAGGTGGTGCGCGATGTGAACAGTCCTCTAGAGGGAGCGACAGGTTGCCGCTCACCAGGAGCATGTTGAAGAGGAAGGTGGCCACGTCCGAGTCCCTGCCGTTGGCCAGCTTGGAGGCGAGCACCAGCACCGCTATGTCCCGGCCGCACGAACAGAGCAGGCGGGCCGCGTTCAGGGGGAGCCAGGCATGTGGGAGCACTGCGAGGAGGGGCTGATGCTCTTTACGTTCTGTCTTCTTGAAGCTTCTTTTTTTTTTTCATGAAACTGGGAGTTTATTTGTGTTTATTTTATTAGATGCCCAATTCTCCCAAATTCCAAGTGTATTTCATTGTGTTCCCAAGTTTTCAAAGTGCAGTATGAAATACGCTCCGTACACAAACGTACCCAACGTTTGTAAGAACTTACTTGCATAGAATTTCATTCCTTCAGCTGAATTTGGCGTGGACACCCTTATCAACGGCCATATTAAGTTACTAACTGTCCCACGACGAAATTCGAAGCGAGTGTTGCTTCGATAAACGTCGATGCTTTAAAATCATTAAACTCCTGGACATAGTCGCTTGGATGTCCGGTTTCTCCCATGTCATTCCATCACTCCGGCCCTCGGCTCCGAAAGGTTTCTAGTTAAATCGAGTAATAGAAAAGCTTCAACTGCCCTCCTTTTCCTAAAACAATTTAGGGCTTCGTATAAAATTATGAAGCACGAATAGTATTGTCTAAACTATTAAGAGGAACAGTGGCTTTGCCGTGACCTAGAAGTAAGATTACCCAATATCCCGACCTCTACACTCTAAAAAGGGTGTATGACTTACCTCCTTAAGGGTGTAATCGAATTGTCACTGTAGACAAAGAGGTAAGATTACCTGATGTAATATTGAGCAACATTCCATCCAGGCTTAAGGGGTTACTTCGCTCCCTTAAGGGATAAATCTTAAGCCCTTTTGGGAGTAAGAGCGCATGCCTCAGGGCTGCTTTTACCTCCTTATGCACTTAAAAGGGTGTAAAAGGGTGCATCGTTACACCCTTTGACCCATATAATACACCCCAAAACTTCAATTCGACGTACAACGCCCTACAGTCGAACAGACAGCCTCAAATTTTACGAGGGGCTTGATAGCCGTGTGGTACAACTTATTAAAATAGCTAATGTACGTGTTACTGACTACAAATAAAATAATCAGGGTTTTCTTGGCCCTACTGTAAAAACTCAGTGTTTTCTTTATGTGGTCTTTGACACGTACTTTAGCTATTTAAAAAGTTATATCGCACCGTTATCAAGCCCCTCGTAAAATTTGGGGCCGTCTGTTCGACTGTAGGGCGGTGTACGTCGAATTGAAGTTTTGGGGTGTATTATATGGGACAAAGGGTGTAACGATACACCCTTTTACACCCTTTTAGAGTGTGGGGCTAACAGCGCATGCTTCAATGCGCTGTGTTACCTCTTTTTAGGCGTAACCTCAACTCCTTTCGGGGGAAAGACTACTTGTTTTAAGGGTCTGGTTGTACCTGCTTTTGGGGGCAACGGCACTAAGAAATCTGGGCATCTACTCACCCGCAAAGTAGTGGGGAACGAGCTTGACTAATATGTTTGGACCTAAAAGGAAAGTACGCTGTAGCAGTGAACACGGTAAACTTCATGCTCAGTACATAGCGCAAACTGTTTGGGGGGGGGTCAACATATTAAGGCGAATTTTACCGGGCGTTTTGGAGCGCCCCGGGATCAGTTGACCAGATTCGGAATGGAGCACACGATCCGAACGGAGTCGCGCCGCCTACGGATCTCCTGTGGAATATGACCACTGCTTCGGGGTCGGCGGATGCCTTCCCGTCATTCACCTGCCCGGGAATCCTCTTTCCGCGGCCGCCGCGGTTGTTTCGAACACGTTTTCGCAATCGCGGCGCTATAAAGCCCGGTTCAAACAGGGCCGGAATACGGAACCCGGGCCAGCCCGGGTGCCGGAACCCGTAGCGTGACGTCGGCGCTCCCTTCGTACGGGCGGTGACGTAATTACGGCTTCCGGCGTCCGGGTCAAGAGTTGAAAAATTTTCAACTTTCTCCTTCCCGGGTCGTGACGTAGGTTTCTGTATTTTCTCCGCGGCCAATCAGCGCGGCGCGCTTCCCTCCTCCGCCCTCCTTGCCACCGGCGTTCGCGCGGTTCCGCCAGGCTAACGCAGCTAGCGGCGTTCAAGGAAAGCTCGGTAGAGGCCGCCAAGAGTCAGCCACCGGATGGCGCGCGGCTCGCGACATGGTTGAACGCGCGACTTGTAGATGGCGCCAGTATCGGAGTGTGAAAAGGCCCGCGTTATCCGCTGCGTGAAATAGATCCCCGAAATGTGTCATGTTCTCCCGGCGGAGGAAGCTTCTCCCTCCCTCCCGCGCGCTTGATATGTCTGTGGTCAGTCAGCTCAGTGTGCATTGCATCCGACTTCAGTGATAATACGCGCGGTGGCCGAGTCCGGCCTCTCTGCTGGTTGATGCAGTGGGTGACGCTCGTTTCTGTTCGGAGGTAGGAATAAAAATGTCGGTCCCCTTTTTTACGACGCTCATTTCTATAGCTTGGGTGTTCTATCTCAAGTGACGTGCAGTACCGCCTTTTTGAAATCGTCCTTTGCGGCGAGCGATTGAGAGTCAGGTTAGCGTTTTATTTTGGTCAGCACTACACGTTCAATGAAGACCTCGGCCGGCGATGTAGATATGTTTTGCTCCCCAAAGTGTGTCCAAGGTGCGCAGTGACAATTGGAAATGGTATTGAAGGCGCGCGACTGTCGGTTGGTAAAATACGTGCGTTAGATTCACTTATTCAGTCTAATCATTTTTGCCAACGTCTTTTATCTGTTTCGACAAATGACATGGTCGAGTCTATTGATAACCTTAGGCAGACTGAACGTACGGAGTGTCCGGGCTTTAAATAAATTTGCTTCGTTTATGTGAATGAATAACTCTTTTCTCTTTTTCGGTGCTCGGTGCTACGCAAAAAGCGCTTAGATGTTATGGTAGCGTAGTGTGGCGGCATTTTGCTACGGGTGCACGGTATGTGTTCAGATGGAATGTGTCAAATCGTATTTCCGATCGATATGATGGATTTACTTTGCTACAGTGTTAATTATATTTTCCCGATTTAAACTGGCTCTTCCTTGATCTTAGCTTAAGTTCGACTTAGCGTCGTAACATCCGTAATGCACAGAAAGAAATTAGTACTGTGAAAGAAAAACAAAAGGATACAAGGCGGCTCGGTGTTATAAAGTAATGAGTGTACGAAGGACGCCATCGTACCTTTTTTTATGTTGAACGCTCCGCATCGCTGGGAAACGCTCAAGGTACCAGCGGAGACAACGAGCTGGCGTGAAATTTCCATCGAGCGGTAAAGGAGCTCCACTTTTGTCATGCACTTTCATTTTGATATGGTGCAAAATGCGCGCGAAATAGTAACAAGTAAGGCAACAAAATTTAGATGTTGGGTCTGGAACACCGCCAGACTCAGACGTGTTGGGGGCATCTCTCACGAGTCAATACGTCAAAGGTATTGCGCGTCGAACTGTACGTGTGAGTTATCCATTTGAGCGAAACCTTGATTTCGCAAAACTATTGTGCGTTAGAAATATGCATCGTATTAATCAGCTATTACTATACCCTATCTCAATAGTAGCGAACGCCGCACAGTACTTGGAAGCCACGAGCGAGAAATAAATGAAAGTTGATTTTGTAGGACAATCGCGACGTGGAGACCCATAAAAGAGAGTCCCGATAAGAAGAGAGCTCCGCCTTCCTCTTCTCATCAAGTGCTTGGGTTACGCTCTCAATCCTGCACCTTTGGAAACACTGCTCGCACCTAAAATCGCTTTCTTCCCTGAAGAACACGGTGGCTTTCAGGATTGAGGGGTGCCGCGAAAGCGAGCGACATGTCATGGGAACGAAGGCGAGGTGCTTCGGGCTTTGAAAACGCTCCTGGTCAAAAAAAAAAAAAAAAAAAAAAACGTTTTTTTTTAGGCACAATATTTTTTCTTATCTATTAGCGCAAAAGCTACCATAAACTAAAAAAAAAAAAGTGGGCATACAACGACAACGCACCATACCTCGGCAAATTCATTCACGAACTCGCTCATTCACCTTCATTCACATTCACGGCGTGAATCTGAATGGCCCTTGAATGAATTCTTGAAATTGAAAAAAATCGTGATGTGATAGTGAATGACTTTGTGAATTTGAATGAATTCGTGATGTGATGGTGAATGACTTTGTGAATTTGAATGAATTCGTGATGTCATGTTGAATGAAGTCGTGATGTGATGGTGAATGACTTCGTGAATTTGAATGAACTCAAGATGTGTTGTGATAGTGAATGACTTCGTGAATTGAATTCCTTCACAAACCAACGTCGCATTTCCAATTAACGACACGTCAGCACCCGGCCACCGCTGAGACACTTGTTTTGCTTCAAAGCGAAAGCACGCCAACGTTTCCAAACTTCTACTTTGTCTCAGCCTACGATGGACTAAAGGCCAAAGCCACGGGCCGCCAGGTCCAATCACGTTCCGCGCTATACTATGACACGCTTAACTTTGATTACGGGTGGACGAATAATGCTCGAATCTAAAAGCGCCGCATCATTTATATAGCTCCGACGCTGCAAAGAGTCTGTATGTCGTGGCTTTCTTTGCGATGTAAAATTGTTGAGTCACTCAGTGCTCTTCGATTCGAACCACTGTCCAGCCGTCCCATTATCAGTAGGGGTGTGCGAATATTGCAATTTTCGAATACGAATCGAATACGAATAAGACAAAAAACGGGCTTCGAATATCGAATCGAATATCGAATATGTGTCTTGTAATAAAAAAATTGCAAAACAAGAGGTAACAGGACGTTTTGTTGCCTTTTTGAAATAAATCAATGCAACTGCATTTTACTGGGCTGCAGCAGGCTAAAGATGCTTCTAGTAAGGCACTCACTACAAATTATCGTGTAGGAAAATTAACTGTTCAACGTGTTAAGAAAGTAAGCGCTCCCTACGCACCGTGACAACATTTCCGCCAATAGAAAGACCCTTGTTAAGAATGGAACCTTCGGCGACCTTCTTCCGAGTTTCAACGCGGCGGAAACGAGTCATGATCTGTCCGGGAACGTCGCCTGCTGGACGGGGCCTACGCGAAACGAGTCTCGAGGAGTACGGACCCGGCGCCTACGTGTCTGCGCCTGCGGAGACAGGTCTCGACGCGCCCGTGACGTCAACGGGACGTGTGTGCGTGCGTGCGGCTTGGTGCGCTCCGGAAGGGGAGAGAGGCCGGGCCTAACTGCGGAGACAGGTCTCGACGAGTCGGTGACGTCAACGGGACGTGTGTGCGTGCGTGGGGCTTGGCGCGCTCAGGAAAGGGAGAGAGGCATGACCTAATTGCGGAGGACCATGGCTACGACGCACTTCTGGCTACGACGCGGCGGACTTTGCTACGACGCACTTGACGGCGGGTTGCTGCTGCGCACCTGCTGCCCTGGCGGGGAGTGAGGGAGAAAACGGACCCTATATAAGGCGGAGCGCGAGGCTGCTCAAGAGTTCTCTCGGATTTGACGACTGTATCGCAACCATGTAATTAAACCGTTCGTTACGTTACCAATTCTCCCACCTCCACTGGACCCGTGGGTTCTTCACTTCGGGGAATGGTCGTCGTCACGAGCCAGGAAGCTCCCGGACGTGCGGCTCAAACCCCGCCTCTAACACCCTGTAATCGGGAAACCTGCGAAATTTCACTAAAGTTCGAAGAAGTTTGAGAAAGAGAGAAAGAGGTGACGTGAGAAAAGTAGGGGAGGTTGTTCTAGCGGGAATGCTGACCTGCTTCCCCATGAAAGAAAGCAGAGAGAAAGGAAAGAAAGGGGGATAAAGGAAAGGGGGAAGGAAAAATAAAGAAAAGTGAACGAAGAAGTTTGACTTATAGACAGTGTTGGCCAGCTGCAATACGAATCTTTCGAATTTTGGGAAACAAATAATTTAGAAAGTAGCTTATTTTATATTTTGTAAAATGGTTACCAATGAAAATAGGCGCTTTAAAGCTGTCATTAGTTATTTATGTGAACCAGTGATGCCAATAAACCCAACAAATATTGCACTTTTTCTCCGCCAGGTGAGTCAACTAGTTTTTTTTTAATTTTTGTGCATGAAAACAAAAGTAGAACTTCAGTCGAACCTTTGTCGAACATTATGTTGAAAGTTCGAAAAAGTCGTACTTAGTTGAACTTGAACCTGGGCAGGTTCGCGAGATCCCTAGTTTGACTGCTCGGGAGTGGCAGGAGTTGTTGTCGATAGCGATGCAGTGTTCTGCTCGCACTTAGCTTTTTCTTTCTTTTTTAATTTTCAAACAATTACATTAGATAACTCTCTCGAGATTTATTTTATATTTATGTTTCACTCTCGAGGTTTATTTTATTGTATCAATTTATAGAACGCGCAATTACATCACATATTGCTGTAAAAGCGCCACACAACAAAGGGCTCGGAGAAAAAGAAACCGAAACTGACGCTGTCTGGCTGCCATCGGACAGATAGAAACAGAGCAGACCGATAACGCACACATCATACGCCTTTCTCGGTGAATAAACATATTTATAGGAAAATGCGTGGCAAGCAGATTATTCGTTACTTGCCCGAATATTCGTAGTTTGTGCGAATATTTGCCGTTTTTTCGAATATTCGGCCAAAGCCGAATATTCGGGAACTTCCGAATATGCAATTTTCGAATCGAATACATTTCGAATAAGGATAATATTCGATTCGTATTCGAAATTTCGAATATTCGCACACCCCTACTTATCAGTGATCCGAGACGCGGGCACCGATACGGTGATAGAAGCGAAAAACCGCGCATTTACTAAGTGGCTTGTGATTGGATCTGGCGGTCCGTAGCTTTTGCCCTTAGTCCATCGTAGGGTGAGACGAAGTATAGAGCATATCTTTCGTGTTGTTGACAGAACGAGAATTAATTTGTTTTGAAGAAAATGATGTGACCAGCTGGAGTAGCTAGGGACGCTGAGGCAAAATCCTTCGAGCAGCGGCAGACTGTTGTCCCTTTCCGGCGAGACGCCTGCTCAGGGTACGGCGACGGTGATCTTAGCAAGGACGCTCAGGGGTTCCGCGCAGCGATAATCTCGCGCCTTTTGGGCCCGGTCGTGGTAGCATTAAAAGTATCTTCCGAAGGAGTTTGAAATGACGCCGCTTATACATAGCTTTGTTGGGTTTTTTTTTGTCACTTTTACGTAGTGTACAGAATAAAAATTATTTTGTTTTCAAACAATCATGCGGCCATTTTTAATCAAGAGTAACGAGTAACAGGTAACGTAATTTCATAGGAGATTCCCTAAAATAATAACGACATTACTTTACTCGTTAGTCGTTTGGGATTCTAACGAGTATGCTGGTCAAGAAACTAACGCGTTACCAGTAACGTCATTACTTGTAACGTGTTAGTTCCAACACTGCTCTCACATACGACTACCAGGGGGCAGCGAGGCGGCGCCAAGGCGGCGGGCACTAGTAGCAGCAGGCGCCACTTCGTCTACGTGGTGCAGGCGCACCTAATACGGCGCCGAGACCATATCACGTGACCTGCCGGTTTCGCGCGGCGGCGCACGGAGCACATTCACGTTTGAGTAACTGTACTCGTATATGCTCCGCTTCTCTGCAAGCAGAGCCTATACAGTTACTCTAATTCACGTGGCATGATCGCAGAGCGGCATTGGCTGGGTTGGCACTCTATCAATGTGTTTTGCGTTTCGCGCTCGAAATACCCCACTTCCCCGACGGAGTCAGGTCCTGCATGGTTTCAAGTGGCTGACACAAAAAGGCGCCACAGTCCTATTCCGCAAGAACTGCGAACTCGTGAAGGGCTACCAGCCGTGAAGTCGAATTTAGTCAGATTAATGAACGTTAATGACTTCGTGAATTATGCGGAATTCATGATGCGATGGTGAATTCGTGTTGACCGTGATGGTGAATAACTTCGTGAAGTGAGGGTGAATTCGGATGAATTCATGATCTCATGGTGAATTCGGATGACTTCGTGAAGTGATGGTGAATTCGGATGAATTCGTGAAGTGATGGTGAATTCGGATTAATTCATGATGTGATGGTGAATTCCGATGAATTCACGATTGTGAATTCCAATGAATTCGTGGTGACGGTGAATGACTTCGTGAATTGGTGATGTGATGGTGAATGACTCCGTGAATTCGGAGGCGGCGGTGATGTGATGGGGATGAATTTCTGGGCGCGGTTGAACGCCGTGATGTGAAGGGGATGAATTCTGGGCGGAGTTTGAAAGCCGTGATGTAAAGGGGATGAAGTTTTGGCGCGGTTGAACGCCGGGATGTGAAGGGCCGTGACTTTGGGAGGTCGGAGTACCTTGTGCCGTGAATACGAATGAATTTGAAGACGTGATTTTGTTCGTGATGTGATGGTGAATGAAGGGGCTCTAAAATGCCGACCTATGCAACGCACCCACTGGGACCCGAGTCAAGGCAAGGACAACTAACTACTAAAAGGAAAAAAAAAATCATGTTCGCATACATATACAGAACGTATCCATCGAAAAAAATGAATCCCCTGCTTGTTCTGCCAATCTCGTTGTGCATCTGTCAAAAGCCACAAAGGAGGAAGACAATCAGCGCCTACCCCCCCCCCCCCCTAAAAAAAAGAAGAAAAGAAAGGTTTTTTTGGACGCCCGCAGTGGCCCAAGCGATGACCTTGGAAGGGCGTGCGATCGTAGCACGTTTGTCCCGCGGCAGTTCCCCTGTCTCAAGTGCCCACGGTCCGTTTTCCCCAAGTACCAATGTCTCCGTCTTATCTTCCCCGATTATCAACTCCGCAGTTATTCTGAGTCATTCCGATGCTTTCCAACGTTGAAAAACTGTTAGACGAATATTTGCACACACGTATACACTGTTCGCAGAACTATATCTACAGTGCTAAAATTCAAAAGCGCTGTGTCAGATTCGGG
Organism: Ixodes ricinus; assembly: GCA_037355805.1. Lineage (NCBI taxonomy): Eukaryota > Metazoa > Arthropoda > Arachnida > Ixodida > Ixodidae > Ixodes > Ixodes ricinus. Next base: position 27,340 of record JAZHYW010066338.1, read on the forward strand.
AACTCGTGTAGGTCTAGCTCATTGTTGGAACATTTTTATTCGCTCGATGAACTCCACAAAACTTGTAAATATTAGAATGGACTTTTCAGAGAACGATATTAGTTGTCCGGGTCCCAGGCGACCGGACAGGTCGCAATTATAGGTTGATTGAACATTTTATTTCATAATCACAATAGTATCATCAAGGGCACGCCATTTTCTCATCACTTCTTCTACGAACGGAGTTGCTAAATTCGTAGCACACGTAGACGGAAACGGTTGAGACTGCTCAAATAATACCTTATTTTGGCAAGTATTGCGCAGCGATTAAACACAATGCCTCTAACATAAACATGCTGCTCCACATGTGTATTCACAAGACGCAATACATCGTTCTCCCAACTTCGTTGAAATGGGCATGAAAGCGCGTAACCGTTACTTGGTTGAAGTTCTACTTACAGGTAAAGTGTTTACCATAAAAAATCGTTAATTATTTATTTTTTCCCGTTCCACTACAAAACTCGGTTCCCTTCAAAATTATGTTTTTCATGTCGTCTCCACAGCGCTTTTACGTCGGTAATTTCGTGTTAGAAAACATCACATAATGTGCGGGAAAAAAACAAAAAACGGTACGATCGATGCTGCATAGCCTCTTTTTCGTGGACATTAAAAACAAAGTAGTTGTCTTCACTTCGCACTGCATGTTTTAGCATGGAAGTTCCTATTTAATTCTGATGTCTTCACTTTCTTAAAAAAATATACAGTTATTTTAAGTACCAAATTACAAAAACGTCCAAGTCGCATAATTGCTTTTCGTTGGGACGCCATGACGACAGTGACACTTGCGTTCGCTTGTGCTTTTCGCCAGCGTTTCTACGACGAATCACCAGGATCGCGACATGCAGCAGCATGAGACTCCGGCATCTGTGACGTCATTTGGTGCCCCTTCGGGACCACTTTTGATGTATGGTGAGCATAGGACGCTAGACACACCAGTCGGATACGCGCTCCATGGCGCCATAGAACTGCTCCTAAAAGTAGCTGTCACGTACTTTGCTCCGTGTCTGTGGTTCCCTCACAGCAGCTCTGACCTTTGAAGTTTGCCAAGTTACGGTGAAACGTAGTATAGACAAAACAGACAGGAAACGAGCTGCCAGCATACGCTAGTCAAACTTCCAACAAAAAGGATTAGTTTCTCCCCAAGCTGGACGACATTTATCGAGAATCTTTAGGGCTGCGAAGCTCAAAATCACGCGTACTCAATAAGATTTTTTCTCTCGCGTGTTTGTGATTTTTACAATGCCCTGCAAGCAAAAAAGCAAACAAAAATATGGTGAAGTCATTCCGAGGGGGTACCGATAACTGCGAGCCACGAAGATGAATGATTCGCTAACATCCGTCAGGAGTGCGAACGGTAAATCGTCACGCAAACATATTGTCACAAGCTGCAAATATTTATTTGGTTTAGCTAGTAGAACATACTAACGACATGTGATTATTACATACAAGATACCATTTCTCGGTTCTTCAAGACCATTTCCCTAGTCTGAACGGTTGCGCTACGGGCCGCGGTTGCACAACCACGCCCCCGCCCTCGTCACGGAGGCTGCGTGGTCGAGGGCAAAAAGCCGTGTTCTCGATAAACAACGGAGCTACGTTGTGTCGTCTGCTACTCTCCCGCCAACAGGAGAGCGATAGCTCTGTGTGTTCCACAGACGCGTGTTGCGGTATGACTCTGTACGTCTGTCCTGGAGGAAGATAAAAATATAGGCTCTGTGACCCCTCCTTAGCTAGCAAAAACAAACAGAAGTATACTCGTTTAGACTGAAAGGTTTCCGAAATAGTGGCCAGACATTGGAAAAGCATATGTCACAAAACTTGGTTTGTGAAATGTCATTATTTTTTTTAGCAAGAAATCACCTGCTCACCACTGGGACGACGAAATTGTCACTATTTATTGCTTCAAGTGTACTTGCGCTCATGAAGAAAAATCTGAACATATCCTTCTCCCAACGGCCATGTCGAATAAAAAACACTTTCTTTAAACATGTATGCACCAATAACTCATTTATTGCTGCACTTGTATATACACGTGAATTAAACGACGTCAAACCGCATTTGTGATTAGATCTTGATGTCTATACCAACTACATTCATATTTTTTAGGGCTTCATTCAACGATAACTTCACCAATAGTTAATGGAACATGATTGCTCGATCTCACCAAAAACCTCAACGTGCGAAGCTTCCGCAGACGGTGGCTTACGAGTATTCTCAATGTGGGATTTCAGAAGCTTTCGCTTGCCATAGGGAGCTTGCTTTCGACTACAGCACTGCACGGGCCCGGAAAGTGCGGAGCGCGCTGCTGTGGAGAGAGGTTGACTTACAAGATGACGTGTTACGTGATCACGTAAGATGACGCGTTACGTGATCACATAAGCTGACGTCATTTCGTATAACGTGAGTACGTAAGATGACGTCATTTCCTGTAACGAGATCACATAAGATGACGTGTTTGTGTCACGTGATCACGTAAGATGACGTCAGTTCGTATGAGGCGATCACGTAAGATGACGTTTTCGTGTCACGTTATCACGTAGGATTACATGATTTCGTGTTACGTGACACGAAGGGGGTAAGGGGAACTAATGCTCACGCATTTCCATCGGATGAATCCCACTGATTGCTCCACTCCCTTTTTTGTTTTTTTCGTTTTTGATTTTGCTTACGTGGTTGGGAGCGGTTGAAGGCTGGTTCACACATTTTCGTTTGACTGCGACTGCAACCACTTGACACCTGCTTACAACCAGAGGTTGCTATGGCTACAGTTGCGTCGAGCATAGACATGCCTGAGCTTGAAACGCACGCGTCGTACTCGAGCGGAACCGTTACATGAGCTTCCCAACACCGAATCGAATGCTGAGGAAGTCGCACTTTTTAACCATGACGATCGGCATGCAGTTGCGTCTGCTCTGCACAAGCACCAAAATGGCGGCGCCCACGACAATGGCGGCGAACGGAGTGCCGATACTCTAAGAGGAGCTCATTTAGTGGCTCTAGTCTCAACCATCCGGGAAGCATGTTTGATTCATACGTTTGTATGCTTCCAACCTGTCTGCAGACTGTTTTTTGTATCGACCAATGGGACCGTCATCCGAGGAAGAAACGCGCCTCACACGGTAGAGAGTTTTAGGGAACCGTTTTTGCACATCCGATACGGTACGACGGGCCCTCCGGTATGAACTGCGCATGCGCGAGTCTTCTACGGTGGCGCTTGCGCAGAGCGTACCGGAGGGCCCATCGTACCGTATCGGATGCATGCAGAGACGGTTCCCTAAAGCTCTCTCTAGTGTCATGCAGACCGTCCACCCATCAGAGGAGGTATACTACCACGATAAAAGCAAGGTGTCGAACCGAAATGTTTTTCGTACCGGTTTTCGTTCGGGTTCAGGGAAAACAGTTCAGCTCCGGTTCAACTCCGGAGTAAAAAAATAAAGGTTCAAACCGGTTCGAACCGGTTCCTACTCATATGCTAAAAAAACAATTGACGGCAGCAAAAGATTAACTATGCATATTTTATACAAGTGATACATATAAAAAGAAAACGCCCACATTACTGTGTGGAACGAACGAGCTAGTGCTGGGGCACCTCGGGACGTGGGTGAAAGCACAGTTCAATGTCAGGCAGCTGACCAAAGAAGTATCGTCAAGCATATTCGGGGAAAGACGGCTCCTCTGAGACGATCAAATGAACTTCAGTGCATAAATTGCTCGCTCCACGCCCACCTGGGTCGCAGGCACTCCTAGGAGTGCTTTGCGCCAAAGCGTAGAGTTCTGGATGGCGTTCCCTTCCTTCCGCCCAAAACTGCAACACGTTAGCGTCCCTCGAAAGCCGCGGCTCCTTGTCTAGTATTTCCAGGAGGCATGCTATATGAAGTGGGCTACTGGTACCTTGAACGCGCACGCCAGCCTCAACCTCTCTTTCCTTGAGGAGCGCTTCCAGGGCGTTTTCCGGATCATCTGGAGCCGCCGCAGGGTCAGAAGAAAGGGTAGAATCTTGCTAGCATTGCAGAGCTGTGATTCGCCTCCAAGTCTTTGTCAAATGCAACGTAGCCCGGTACTTTCGCCCAGGAATGAGAAGAAGGCGGTAACAGGGATCGATGTATACACTGCTGTACAAAAGACATCAGTGTCAAGAAGTAGTCGCTCCCTCTTTTTCATTGCCTGGACCAAGGCCTTTGCTAACGGCGACGATATCTTGGAAGTGTCCATGGAGCATCTCAGCGATGCTCCGTAGAAATCTCCTGCAGTGAGCTGTTCCTTCTGCAATGTCTTCGTCGCCACTTCTGACGGGCGAAGCGATACTGCGAGCATCTCGATTTCCGCCCATACGCCTTCAGCCAACCTGAAGCTTTCTTGTTTTTAGAGGAACCCTCCAGCGAAGCCTCTTAGTTCAAGTAGCCTGGTGAGCATATGCTGCGTGGACATCCACCGCGTTGGACAATCAACCACTGGTTTCTTCAACCCTAGCTTCAACCGGAACGAGCCGAATCGCCGAGCAGAGGACCTCGCAGAAAAGCAAGTAAGAAAGGACACTGGCACAGTTCAAGCTAAGGTGGAATGCAGCGAACGCTATCTGCTCGTTTAGCATACCCAGCGCGAATAACCTATATTCCCAGTTGAGCAGCGACGCGCGGAACGTGAAGTCTCTTTGTACGATCAGAGCGCTGAATTTTGAGGATGGCTCGTAGGGGTGGCCTCGGTCCATCTCAGGTTGAAGCTGAGTATAAGCAACGAGAGTCGTCGTGTCTCTGAACGCGCCTGAGAGTCTGGACAGAGTAGCGGCAACTCGCGAGACGTGTCGGCCGCCCGCCGTTAACTAAAAAAAGAACAAAAAAGAACACGAGAACGCATTTAGAGGGTGGAAAGGAAGCAATGCTCAGACGAGCTGTGCGTCTTGAAGTTTGTGTTTCCGAGGAAAAAACGTTTCGGTCCTTCCTGTTTCTGCTACCAGAGATCGAAGCCGTTTTTCTGTTTTTTGTATCTGTAACTCAACGTTACTAGAACCACTCAGTTGGGAAACTGCCATAAAGACTGCTCTGAAAAAGTGGCACCTGGTCCACGAGAACCGAGCTAATCGCGATCCCAACGCCGCCATTTCTCCCGCAGCGGCCAGTTCAGGAACCGCACGTGACTTCCATTTTCGTTGTAACAGGCCATTTTGGGGCCAGAACAGATACTGTGGGAAGGGCTTCGAGGTACCGCCCCCGACTCCCAAGCGGGCGCGCCGCGGATTACTACCGTGGTTAATATGCGCCTAACTCAGGACGCGCTACCTGAAATCCCCGCTGAGGCACGGTTGTATAAAAACAATATTAATTATACTGCAAAACCTTGCGAACTAAAGATTTTAGAAAACAACACGCGCCCTCCATTTTGTACTAAACTCCAATAAAAGTTACCACAAAAAGAGTTTTTTTCCGTTTGTTTTTACGCAAAAACATGCTTTCTAAAAGCTCAAGGCGACCACAGTTAAGACAAATGATACAGAGTGGCGCTGTTGTCGTATTTAGCTCGGTCTCGGTGGACGCCAGCGGCCCAGGTTTCAACGGTGAGTTTCCCAACTCAGAGTTCTAGTAACGTTGCTGTAACTTAATAGAATCCCCCTTCCCTTCCCGGTGCTGCACTTCAATTTCGGTCAAATTATTTAATCCGCTGAGTTATTTTAAAAGCAGATTAGATGCGCCACAGTATGGTAACTAGTGCAGGTTCTAAAATATCCATCGGCCTTTATATCGCTTTATTATCTGATCAGTTCTACAATGAAATCAAGGCGTTTAAAGTAAATTGCACACAACTCTGCAAAATCGAAGACAAAAAAAAATCTTGAACGGAACGCCAAAAAGGAAAGAAAAGGACAAAGAGAGATATAGCCTATGGACCCTTTACAAAAAACAGCGCCATCTGTTGAACGCAGCGGCAATCAGCGTCAGCCGCCATCTTGCAGGGTTGGCGGCGGCAGCGCCGATACCAGTTGACATCGCGTGACTGGCGTGCGGCGCGTGCATTTTCGACCACCTGTGTGATGCCTACCTACTGCTGCGTGCCCCTCTGTAAACAGAGTGGGTATTTGGACTCGTCCGGAACAAGGGTACGTACTTATCGATGTTCACGTCATGTTTTGACGGGTTTAGACACGATCGCGCGGCCAACAAAAGTAAAAGCCAGCACTGAGTATCGTGCCTTGCATCCCCTGTTCTCAAGTGCAGTTTGCAGCATTCGTAGTCCGATTCCCTTGTTTCAGCTAGGGAGGAGACTACACAGTATCACTGACTGATACTTTCCACACTCCGTGGGTGATGTGGTGGTGCAATGCTGCTCAAGGGTGTAGCTTTCTTGCTACACCCTTGAGCTGCGTGCGAAGCTTTACATCCGCGTATGTCTGTGATTTTATTTCATGTACGAGCGAAGCCAATGCTGCAAGTGGCCATCTTCAATCTTGCCGGAGATGTTGAGAGCCGCCATCACGGTGTACGGAAGGGAGTTCTTTTTCTTGCTCCGAAAGCAGGATGCCTTTACGAAGCATGTTCCTGCACTGAACAAAATAGGAATGTCATGATCCTTTTCATGCAAAAAATGACACGTACGAAGTGCACACAAAAAAAGAAGAAAACATGCACTTATTTTGCAGACAAATTTTGAAAAATAAACTGTGTCAAAGATGCCATCATGCTGTCTCTTTAAAAAAACATAGTAATAATGTATAGCATTTTGACGCCGGTGATGTTCACAAGTTGCTGTCGCGAATGCTCCCATCGCATCGCGGCGTGAAAATGACTGCGATTTGAGTCAAAAAGCGACAGGGATCACGTTATTTTGGAGAAGAATCGCAGCGTGCAAAATGGGGTTAAAGAGCGCGAAGTAGCACGAAAGAGCAATTACATTTCGCAACCGCTAGTAGTAGTACACTGTTAGTCAGTACGACTAGCGTAGCGCAATGTACTTATTTGAGGCAGCAACAAGGAAAGTGAACGTCTGTGTTCGGCCTGCCTGCCCCCGTAAAAATATTTTTTCGTGGCACAAAATACGCACAGCCAACGATCGGCGAGAACCTCAGCGATATCTGTTCGACGATCGCTGGCCGGTTGCTTTTCTCAGCGAGTGACACCTATGCGAATCAAAGCCTGTCGAATTTTGCAATATCGAAGGTGCTCTTACCTTTTTCTCGCGTAGTTTGCCTTCACGGACGACGAGATGGCAAACCCCTCCACAAGGAAATTGTAACTTCTCTCGAAGCAACGTACCGATTCCGATCGACTCTCGTAGAAACGTTCCACTTCGTTGTCTTTCACAGCTGGAAGTTGGGAGATGTCGGTTACCCAACCGGTGATGGGGAAAACCCCGCTTGTAGCCATGCAGGAGCGAGGTAAATAAGAAAGTGTCGTTGGAGAGAGCAGCACCTACAGCCGCACGCGCGTCCGGGCCATCCGGGCGTCCGGAACAACCCTGCAAGATGGTGTCGGCCGCCCAATGTTGCGGCACTCGTTTAGCGGATTTTCACCGTTGCCAGATATTTTGAAAGGGTCTATAGGCAACACTAGGCGTGTTGTAACTCTCTTCGTCCTTGTATTTTTTTTTTTTTTACGTTTAGTTTGAGATGAAAAATTATTTAGCCCAACTCACCGTTTTGCCATCAAACAGTCTCATTCAATAGACACTTCAGCTGACGTACCAATTGGGTATGTTCTAGTGATAAATTTTGTTTGATGAACCATTTCAGGTCCCCAAGAAGAGCAGAAATTCTGGAATATTTATAGTTACAGTGCTCATTTCGTTTGAGTTCTCCAGACAAAGTTAATAAGTTATGAGGACGACCGTTATGTAAAAACCTGATAATGGAACGTTACAGAGCTTTCCGCTACCTATTTTTCTGGCTTTTTGACTTACCACATGAACGAAACACCGCAAAAATAATTTATCAGTTTTACCCAGGTACGAAAAGATACTGATTTCGGTCCGGTTGAACTCCGGTTTGCGCAAAAGTAATAATTTGTTGTTGCATTTTTTGGTTTATTATTTAGGTTAGTGAGTTTTTCGCCACGCACTTTTCACGTGACCTGACTTCGCGTATGAACTGAAAACCGCATGGAAAATATAGCGGTTCCGCTCCGGAGCGAAAATAATTATTTCGTTCCGGTTCAACTCCGGTTCGCACGAAAATAACGGTTTTTTCCGGTTTTCGGTTCACGGTTCGGGTTCGGTTCAATACCCTGGGTAAAAGGCACACGACAACTCCGAGGGGGGCCATGGCAACCAGCGTAAAAGACGCGAAGGAGACGAGGGGGCACAGCTACCGTCCATACAACTGCGTAGCGAAAACTATAGCGTGGCCTGGCAACCGAGTTGTGGAAAAAAAAAAAAAAAAAAGGGGATTAAATGCGCGAGGTAGGAGTCGCGAACACCTTCGCGTAGGTTTGGCCTAAATATTTGACGCGGTAATTGCGTTCGCTAAAAACGAAAAAAATAAATAGAAAAAGGAAGAAAATAACAATTAAGTTAAAGCTTGCGTGAAGGTCGGCCGCGGGCAGGATTGTGATCGGACCTTGGCCCAGATAGGAGCCCAGATTGAAATCGATCGTGGCGAAAATTTAACTCATCCCCCAAAGTCCCCAGAATGCTCTCGATTCCTCGCCAATCTTAGCTTGGAATGCAAAATTATGGTGCCTTCGACTTCCCTGCCCACAACCTCCCCCCCCTCCCCCCCCCCCCACACACACACACACACACGTACATCACGCCCGCCATAAGCCGCGACATCAAACGTTGGCCGTACATGGACCGGGGGAACTGGAAGCAGCTAAATAATTAATCGCTTCATCTCCTCGCCAGCGGTGCCCCATTTGCTCGACAGCGGCCGTTCGTGTCTTTCTTCCGCCGATCCACGAGGTCTTGTTACAAGAATAGCCCGACACGGGAAGAAGATTAGTTCTCCGGCTGCCACGGAGAACAACAGTTCGTCGTTTATTATACGCTCCAATAACGAAAGTGACGTCGGATTCGGATGCCTCTGCTTCGCGGAAGAGGGGACGACAGATGTGTGTGTGTGTGCCTTTCGCGTTCCACTTTCGGGACGTCTGAAATCCAGAAGTGGACGTGAGATTCAAGCCGAGGACCCCTTGGATTAGGGTTCCATGCGCGTTTTGCGTACCCAAAGCGCGCACGAAGGCGTCCTATTATGGATAGTATACCTCCCAGTTTTTATTTTAATTACTGAAACTGATGCGGTACGATTAATAGAGATCCTTCTCGTTCCTTCTTTTCAATCTCGTAATAATAATTAAAAAAAAAAAACACAATTGTCACACATCTCTTTGATGCCTGCGTTTTCCTTTGATCTTGAAAAAAAAAAAAGACTTACTAACAATGTTAAAATAATAAAAATAATTATGGTTATCTTTAAAATGTTATGGCTCTACGGAGTCCAAGTTCTTCTTCTCCTCGTGCGCCTCGTGCATTTGTTTACTCACCAAATGCGCTTCTGCAATTCGCGTTGTGCTTTGGCATATTAGTCGGACAGTAAAGTTTTTGAATAAAGCTCTACTGGCTAAGTTCTCGTCCTCAATGAACGTTTTCCGCAGCACCGGTAAATTCGACGAAAGCTATTAAATTTGTGGAGACAACGCAGGAACAGCCGGTAACCGCTCGTTCGCGCTAACTGCATCCCGCTTTGTGCTTTATTTACGTGAAACGAAAGCTCGCGCTACAGAACCCAGGGATCCTAATTTAGATCCTCACCCTTGAAGTCCGAGTCCCACTAGAGCGACAAACAAAAACAAGCGACAAGGACAAGCCTCCAACACATGCAGCATGCTCGGGATGGTACATTTGACAGTTCGGTTTGTCGGTCGGTGCTCGTGAAATAAGCTCTTGTGATTGCAAGCCTGCCAAAGATACCCTCGCGTGCATGATGCTCGTGTTTGAGCATAGCCTCCTTTATTCTACAAAGCCTGTCGATTCGTGAAAGAATCTTGTTTGAGGCTTGTCGTTGTCGGTTGTTTCTGTTTGTCGCTCTAGTGGGACTCGGGCATGGCTGTTTTGATATGGACCATCATGAGGTCACGCGTTCGTATGATCGCTACTGAGTGATGTTAAAAACCCCAGCTGGCTAGCGGTCGTATCAACATTGGTTCGTACGCATGCACTGGCTCAATTTCTCATCTACAGCGAAGACATCAAGCGCCCATTTTAGGCAGACAAACTTTTCGCTGTCTAAACCACGCAGTTAGGATTTGTACTCTTATTCTCACCTCATCACGACAGCGGTAAATGGCGCGGAATAATAGACATTTATTTGGAAATACGAGTATATACAGGGTGTCACAAAAGCAAATTTACAGGGTTTTTATTTCCGCAAAAATAAACTAGGCATCGCCGAACGCTCATTCTCCGCCCAAAGGTAATTCTAGAGGTTTGGCATCATAACCAGATGCCAAAGTTTCAGCCCGATCCGATAACTTAATCAAAAGTTATAAGTGATTTTCTGAAAATTTCAATGGGAAAATGGAGGCCATTTTTCCCCGTTTTCGGTTTCTGGTGCCATAAAGCCCCATGTATTCGGAAACTCCGTCGGCCGCCATTTTCCCATTGAAATTTTCAGAAAATCACTTATAACTTTTGATTAAGCTATCGGATCGGGCTGAAACTTTGGGGACCGGTTGTGACCTCAGGCGCTACCTTTGGGCGGAGAATGAGCGTTCGGCGATGCCTAGTTTATTTTTGCGGAAATAAAAACCTCGTGAATTTTCTTTTGTGTCACCCTGTAGTAGGAATAGACCTTTTCGGTTTCTTGCGAAGTTGTACAGGCGGCTTCCCTTGCGCTTGAAGTTTAGAAGTGCATTATATCCGTAGCGAAATTGACAGGCATGCAATTGCCACCGCAAATGTTTTTTTTGTTTTTTTTTAGTCGCCACGAGGGAAGACAATCGGATTTCTTGCGTCACCTACGGGATACAGGGCACACATTGGAGAGCTGCGTTCGTCTGGAACAAGTGTTCTCGCTGATTGAACATAGGTCGAAGCCCAACGCTGATACTTCATTCTCTTTGTTTGCTTTTTCTGCTAATGCTGTAAACTGTTTGGTATTTTGATTATTTTATTTTTAGTGCTGCATAAATGCCAACGTGGGGGCCTGTGGCTTTGTCAAGCTTGTCTTGTGACCGCTTTTTCCACAAGCCTCCGGTATCCTGTACGCTGTACTTGATGCAAATAAAAAGATAAACAACAATAAACAGCAACAGCACTCCTGTTTAACTTGCGTGCTGGCCTTCCATAAGCGGCGCGCAAAGTCCAAAACTACTGCCTTTGCTGTCTGCGCCCACGCGTCAAGGATCAAGGTCGCGGGCGCTCTCAGTGACCTGCCAGCCACCCGTGGCGCTCGCGTCGACACAAATTCTTCAATTCCGGCCCAAAGCATTGGCAAGATGCTTCGCAAATGATACACGAAGTGCTTCTAGTGAGTTGCTTCTGTCTGTACTTCATTTCAGCTTAAGTCCAGAACGCATGCAGCCGACGATACGAGCTAAGGGGACCAATCAAGCAGCATCGAAGCGCATGTCACCGGACTTCTCTTTTTGTTCACGATGGGTTCAGCAACGACAGAACACGTACAGAAACACGACGAACACCCTGATGGTGCGCTTTTGATGCACTCTAGCTGATTTGGTCCCATCAGCTTGTAGCGTCGTCTGGGTCTGAACGTAATGGGAAACGAAGTTTAGGTGGTGTTGGGTAAATCCGCATCAGTGATCAATACGTATTAGGCGTGTGCAAATGGTGGATTTTAAGTTCAGAGCAAATTCTAAGCAAATATAATGGTCTAAGATTTTGTACTGAATATCGAAGAGTTTCTGTAAGCCTTTCACTAGCGTACTGTGTTAAAAAAAGAAAAATCAGAATTTGTGAACGTTGTTCCCAAACTTCCACGTGTCCATTTCCTAAGCTAATTTCAAGGTTGGGCAGAAGTACTTAAAAATGTATTTGGAAATACAAATACTGGGATACAATAAAATAGTAGCTAAAATACTGATACTAAAATATATCTGTAAAAATGTGTCACGATACGCATCGGAAATACATTTTAAATAGAGGCAAAACGTATTTGGAAATACAAATACAGGAATACATTTCAGGAAGCGCAGAAATACAAATACAGAAATACTGATACTGCAATACATTTTTCAAATTTGTTTGAGACGCCGACTGAGATGAAGCTTGAAGTTTGAAGTGGAAGTTTTTGATACCGAAATTACTTTCCCGTAGGCTTGGCACTTTGCCTTGAAGGTAGCGGTTTCGGACGGCAAAGAGTCTTGAATGGGTTCAAAAAAAAAAAAAAAAAAACGTTTTATCAAAGACTGACCGCGGTCCCTTCCCTGACACCCTGTCAGTCTGACGAGTGATGCGAAAAGACTTCGACCTCTAAATAAATTCGATGTCACCCTAAATCCCATCAAAACGTCACAATGCCCCTGTCCGATAAGGATGCCCCTGTCAACATTGATCACATGAGGGACGACGACGAAGTTTAGAGAGATTGGAGGCCTTTTGCATCTGCTCTCTTGAAAACGGCATCTGTTTTCTATTTTACGGGTGATACGCCGTGAAATTCAATTTCCGGCATCAAGCAGCAAGTTCCCGGTCCCGGCCCAGGGTGGTGCTTCACCAGTAGCCCCGGGCCAAGGACCTCAAGGATGTCTGAACAAGCTCCATCGCTGGCACCAGGGATCTCTGAGGGTGGGACACCCGGCCCATCACATGCAAGTGCTCAGCAGTCAACTCAGAACGCAGTAGCCATGCCACCAGTTGTCATGGCTACCAGCACTATCAAAATCCCAACCAAGCGACGATGCCCGGACTTTGATAAAGATCCACTATCCGACGACGACCGAACCTCTACCTACACCGTCCACGACACAGTCGCCCCATCGGAGGGAGGCAGTCAGGATCACATGCAAGACGTTGACCTGGACGATAATGAGAACCCTTTCACTGAAGTCCGATACAAGAAAAACCGCCCTGCAGGGATACCAGTCGTCTTCAAAACAGTCAACAGTGAAAAATCTTTCTGGCGCATCAATCCCAATGTTGTTGCCAACGAAGTGATTGGCATCGCCAAAGAGAAACTTCTCTCGCACCGCATCAACAAGGATGGCAGCCTTGCTGTTAGCGTTGAATCTCTCCTAGCGGCAAACAGGCTTCTTGCTGTTACATCGCTTTGTACCATCGAAATGACCACGAGTGTCCCCGAGTCGTACTCACGGAACCTCGGGAAAATCAAAGGAGTCCCTCTTGAATACTCGGATGGTGAGCTACTCGAATATTTAAAAGATTTCGGCGTAATCTATGTTCAGCGCCAGATTACTTACAGACGACAGGATGGCGACAAAGTCGAAGAACACAAGACTGAGAGTGTCATTCTTCGTTTCCGTCCGGATCGCCCAATGCCACAGCGCATTTTAATGGGTTTCACATCTCACCCTGTAGAGGAATACTTCGGCCCACCCATCCAATGCTTCCACTGTCAAAGATATGGGCACATTTCAAAATTCTGCCGTGGTCCACAACGTTGTAAAGTGTGCGCTGGGCCGCACAATCACAAGGTGTGTACATCTTTGCAAGACCCAAAGTGTGCCAACTGCGAAGGTCCACATCCCTCAACGTTTGCTGGATGCCCATGCAAGAAGTCCGCGACAAACATACACAAGAAGGAACTCGTGAACGGTAGAGATTACCGAGCGAAGAAACCGAACCCGAATCCAGACATTGTACGTTATTCAAGGCCACCGCCACCTGCAAATCCAAAGAAATTAACGAAGATAACGTATTCTGACGCCGCACAAGCGGCACCAAAAGAAGATAGGAGCAGATCAAAAGCAATGTTACAGCAAGACATTCCTCCGTCAAGCAATACCTTGGTTCCTACGACACGGCCGCCGGTAGCAGCACCTCGTACAAGAAAGAGCAACGAACGCAACCAACCAGCTGCTGCTGTTCCAGGTAGAATACCTCAGGACCAACAAAACGACCTTGGACAAGTTATTGTTCCCATGCTTTTTGCTGCGCTTAAAGCAATAATCAGAACGATGCCCGGTTCTAGCGACCTTCCGGAAGTTAGGGCAATACTGGCCATGGAACCACTCATCAGGTCAACATGCCCATTGGTGAGTGGATACTTCCATGGCTGAGGTCTATAGGCGCACATCTATCCTTCAGTGGAATGCTAACAGCTTGCAAGGAAAATCAGGGGACTTTCGACAATTTGTTGCACAGCACTCTTTCCCCATTCTGGTAATATCAGAGGCGCGTGTAAATAATCAATTTCGACTTGCTAACTATGTTATGTACCAATCAAAGAGGCCAAAAGGAACAAGTCGATGCTTAGTCGGGGTGCGTAAAGAATTTGGCTCGATCCTGTTATTTACTTCAGATTCCAGTGCATTTGAGTATGTCGTCTGCAAAGTCAGTTATGGCACGACCTCACTTACTGTAGTAGGCGTATATATAGAGCCGCAGAAGACTGTTACAAGAACAGAGTTTGAGGCATTATTCACAAGACTTGAACGTCCCTACGTTGTTTGCGGAGATTTCAACGCCCATCATACCCTATGGGGTGGATCCCATTGCGATCCTCGAGGAAACCTTATCGAAAGCCTTGTAGACCAGTATGATATGTGCATTCTGAATGACGGCTCTCCAACATACTTGAAAGGTGTAAACTATTCAAGTTGCCTAGACCTGACCTTGTGTTCCTCCGATCATTCACATGAGTTTGACTGGCGCACAGACTTGGACACGCGTGGCAGTGATCATTTTCCCATACTGATACACCATCCCCGGATTGTTGCTAATCGTGTTCCGCACCGGGTACACTTTACCAACTGGAAAATGTTCCGCTTTTTAAATAACAAAGAGGTGGAAGAGATTCGGTCTCTCGAAGACTTCGAAAACATCATTAGCAGAAACTTTGAAAAGGCTACACGTAAGGTGCCCGTTCCAAACGACCGTGGTTGTGTGAACGGAGAATATGAAAGACTGCGGGCTATGAGACGCAAAGCTGAAAGAAGGTATCGGAGATCTGGGCGAATTGAAGACTATCGCGAGGCTCAACACCTCCATACTCAAATGCGCCGACAGCTACAAAAACTGGCTAAGCGTCATTGGAGAAAGCTTTGTGCCCGCTTCTCACCTTTCACCCAAGTTAAGATGGTATGGAACATATTACGTTCGCTTAGGTCCCCTGTTACGCAACAACGTCCATTTCGGGCACTGGCACTTTCACGAGGAACATCCGAAGTGATAGTGGCTGATGAGTTTTGTGTTTCTCTATCTC
Source organism: Ixodes ricinus (assembly GCA_037355805.1). NCBI lineage: Eukaryota > Metazoa > Arthropoda > Arachnida > Ixodida > Ixodidae > Ixodes > Ixodes ricinus. The sequence continues at coordinate 42,704 of JAZHYW010066338.1, forward strand.
AACCAGGTGTGGCAATGTTATCGCCAGAATATTGTGCCTCACGTGAAGCTGCGCTGAAAGACGTCGCTCAAGAAATTCATTCCCAACACTGGCAACTCGACTATAATTTCACCATTCATGAACTTAATGAGGCGTTAAGAACGATTCGTAAGCATACAGCCCCTGGACATGACCACATCCGTTATGAAGCAATTACAAATCTCGGGCCGGGAACACTGAGCAGCCTACTTGATATTTACAATGATGTGTGGAACAGAGAAACCTTCCCAGCTTCATGGAAACTTGCGAAGATAATTCCATTACTGAAGTCGGGAAAAACACCGAAAGAAATGGGATCGTTTCGCCCAGTCAGTCTGACAAGCTGTGTAGGAAAAATCTTCGAAAAAATGATACATTCACGTCTACAATGGTGGATGGAAACAACCGATGTATTACCGGAACAACTAACGGGATTTCGACCTCGACGATGCACTATAGATTCAGTCTTAGATCTTGTAACAACTATTGAACATGAACGGGCATCCGGAAATATCACGATCGCTGTATTTCTAGACGTGCATCGCGCTTTTGACACCGTGAGTCACGAACATGTTCTCCGTGGACTTTTATGGCTTAATATACGAGGCCGTATGATCCGCTGTATACGCAACTTTCTCATGCACAGGAAGATATTTGTAAGCACGAGTGATGGAAATAGCAAACAACACGAACTCCACCATGGTGTGCCACAAGGCAGCGTGTTAAGCCCCACTTTATTCAATGTAGTCATGGCTGAACTGCCAAGCAAACTTCCTTCACCACTAAATGTGTCCATCTACGCTGATGATATTTGTATATGGGTATCTGGGTCTTCAGAGACCAAACTACAAGAACAATTGCAGCATGGTCTTAATGACACATACAGTTATCTTCGGGAAAGGGGCATGGACATTTCAGTTCAAAAATCTGCATTTCTCCCATTTACTAGAAAGCACCTTAAGAATTTTAAATTGACACTTCAAGGACAACAGATTGAAAGGGTGAAGTGGCCTCGTTTTCTTGGAGTTACACTGGACTGCTCCCTCACATGGTCAAGACATATTAACATGCTCGAGGAAAAAATTAACAGAGTCATTAACGTTCTTCGATATGTGGCAGGTGCCAGATGGGGAGGCTCGACTGATGGACTACTGCTATTGCATACAGCTCTGGTACGCCAGACTATCGCATATTCCATTCCTGTTTTACATGGCCTCTCACCAACACTGGAGAAACGCTTGACATACATGATTGCGCGAAGTTTGCGCGTGTGCCTTGGACTCCCCGCGCAACATCTAGTGACCTAGTCATTGCTGAGGCCAAGGAACCTCCAGTACCTGTTCTCCGGGAACAAGAAACATGCCGTCACTATCTTCGATTGGCTTCACACTCACATGCCCGACCCTTGTGCCAAAAGATACTTCGACGGACGGAGTCTAACTTTCACCGTCTCCTCGTCGCACTACCCATCGCAGCACCCCATCAAGCGCATTGGCTTCCAAGTCTGATCAACCCTCCGTGGACACTTCCGCCACTGGAGATACAGACCGAAATTCCTGGTCTTGGATCAAAATCTTCGGTGGCCCCCATGGTGGCGAAGACAATGTCGCTCTCCCATTTAGAGGCACGCTACAAAGACGACATTCATATTTACACAGACGGGTCAGCATCTAACAAGGGATCAACATCTGCTTACTCAATCCCGATGTTAGACACATTTAAATGTTTTCGATTGTCACATCATACATGCTCGACGTCAGCGGAGCTACATGCAATACTTTCAGCATCATCATTCATTGAAACATTTGTTACACCATCAAACTGGGTTATTCTAACGGACTCAAAATCATCACTAGAGTTATTACAGGGCATGCACCTTCGTACTTCCCAGGCGACCATTCTATATCGGGTGCAACTCACGTTAGCACAAGCTCGACTCCACGGACATAACGTCAGGCTACAATGGATACCGAGCCACTGCCAAATCGCCGGAAATGAAGAGGCTGATCACCTGGCAGCTCAAGCTTACGATGGTGACGCAATGGAAGCGACATCCTTTACCTCTGGAGATGCGAAATTCATCCTTCGTCACTTACGCCACCTACGTTGTCGGCAGTGCTGGTTAAGGGACACTTCAACAGAGACTCTCCTACCATATATCGACCCGGATTTTGAGCTTCCGCCGCACACCGGGATGAAAAGGAAATACGACGCATTAATCCATCGACTCAGACTTGAAGTGGCCTTTACTAACAGCTTTTTATTTCGAATTAAACGCCGTGATTCGCCAAGATGTGAGTGTGGAGAACCATATCAGGATGTGCAACATATCCTCCTGGACTGTGAACGCTTTCGACATGAAAGGCGCCGGATGGAGATTCGCCTTCAAATATTAGATGATAGACCCCTGTCTCTGACCAAGTTGTTGGGGCCGTGGCCGACGCGTAAAAAACAAGACAGAGCAATGAATATCATTCATGACTTTCTAAAGGACACTAGAATCGTGTATGATTATTAAGTGCGAACGTGCGTCAATTTCAACGGGAATGACTATGTATGTAATTTAGCAAATCGGTGCACAACTCCCAAACGGTCGTTTTATTCGCAATTGTATTGAAACTTGTTTGTATTTTTTTTACGGTTATATTTTATGTATTTTATCTTTATTATTTTCCTTTTATGTTCTTCCTTTCATTCATATATATTTTTTCTCACCTTCTCGTTATGGAGTAGCCGGTGTCATTTAAAGAATACCAACATCTCCATAATAAAGAACTTATCTCTCTCTCTCTCTCTCTCTTGATCACATGACGTCACGGTGAAATGAACTGGTATTCTTTAGCTGTAGGTGTGACCTTGAACATAAAACTTGACCACACTGCTGTATGAAAGGACAATACGTACTTTCGTTGTAGGTTAGCTCGTTGAAGATCGTGCAGGCAGTGTCATTTGGAATTTTTGGAGAATAGTGGACCACCTGAAGCATCCTGGAACACGTGTCTTATCGTCTGTTACGGTTGAAAAAAAACCGATACGGTGGCATCCCTGTTAAGGTCCTTTCTGCCGACCCTCCACCACCGACGCATGAATCGCAGTCATCAAGTCTCGCCTAGCATCATCCAAACAGAGACATCGTGGATTGCTACCTGATATTGCCGGCACAGGTGCGAGCTCTCCGAGAAACAGCACGCTCAAAATGAGTCGCAGATGTACGAAGTCTAGGTCGGCACCGCAAGGCCACGTCCTCCTTCCTGGGTTTCAGATCACCAGAGCAGCGGGTCACGTTCACGTTGGCTGATGACTTACCCTTGAGCCGTGCCATATTACGGGCGCAGCCGCAGACGCATTCGAATATGTGCTGAACTTCACTGCGTGAGTCATCCTACTATTTCAAGCCAACCACCGCCAGGCTCGTGCTGCAACGGACTGTGACTCAGCTTTGCCGGCTGGGTGTAGTACTATGTACGCTAAGGCAAGAGAAACGGTTAGCAAATGGGGCGTTGGATACCAGCAAACAATGGCTAAAGAAATCCTATACCTAAGAACCTGCGGCAGAAGATGCTCTGATTCCACTCCTGACGCGCCACCTGGTTCGAGTCCCCGACTACGCAACACTTCTCAGAAGAAAAAAGAGGACGCATAGAAAAATTGTTTGGAGAATCAAAAGGAACCTTGGTCAGCATAGTAAGAATGCCCCAGTATCACGACCTGATGCCCTCAGAAGTAAAAAAAAAGAAAAAGAATGCGTTCAAACTTGTTTTTTTTTGGTTGGGGGGGGGGGTATTTCTCAAGAAATGTAGCGAAATACATTTCATCGTGGTTGTATCGCGATACAAAAAAAAAAAACATTCCAAATGTATTTCGATACAGGAATACAGATACTGGTGAAAAAAATGTGTCGCGATACAGAAATAGAGATACGAATTGTATTTCTGAAATACTATCGCGATACATTTGTATAGCAGATACTGCTGAACCCTGATATCAATTTTAGCGTTCGTCGCAGAAATGTGCTTATAGGTTTGTTAATACATAAATAACTTTCTTTTTTTTTCGAATGCTACGTCTAAAAAAAAAATAAAATACAGTTTTTTTTTCAATATTTTCGGGTTGTTTTTTTTGAGCACTCTAATCATTACCCTTAGCTAGAAAAGTTTGGAGACCCCTGCTTTACGATGATAGAAAGATCGGCGGGTTGTAGTTTGCGTGGACGACCTCGTTCCGCTTCTCCTATCCGGTGAGGTATCCGATGCATATTTTAAACTTTGCTGTAGCTGTCCTTGTTGTTTCATTGCCGCTAGAAAAAGTTAGTTTTATGATTCATGAGCAGCTTAACGCAAAACTTGAACTGCAAGGTGAGATACGACATTTACTTGCATCGACGCACACGTCACACTCAGCCACAGGTCGCGCGGCGCTCCGCCCCTTATGGCTCTGAAGGGAAGCTGGGGAGGCCGTAAAACTTCGTGCCGTGCGCGTTCTTGTACGCACCGTTTCAGGCGACCACGCAGCAACGGTCACGGCTTTTTCGGTGGGGAATAGCCATCTTAGAAACTACAGTCTAAACCCGCTACCACCGCTGCCGCTACAAGGCACAACAAACGCACCGACTGCAGAAGCCTCCAGATTAAACCGACCCGCTTGCTGCCACCGCGGTTTGACATATATCCTGCATCTCTCTAATATGAAAATATTCAAAAAATATTTAGAATCAAGAAATGCAGTGAGATTTGCCACTGGAAGTGATTTAAGCGGCGAAATCGCTGCAATCTCTCGTTCGTAGCTGACTGCTTTCGCCAAAACTGCTCTGCTGGTTTCCCAGTGTAAAAACTTTCCCCCGACGCGGTATATTGGTGCAATTTTTGGTGCTGTGTTTTAAATGGATAAAAAACGTGCAGCCAGTGAACTACCAAAATGTTGAAGTTCAACGCTCATGACTGAGAAACAGCGTTTGACCGGAAACGGAGGTTCGCTTAAAGCGCCACTAATGCCACTGCTACTATAGCCAGCTTTTTATAGGGGTTATATGGTTCTCTATGACCCATTAAGTATATATAGTTAGATAGAGTTCATACCGGTTATACGGTTGAATTGTTTGCAGTCATATGGACGTATACGGTTCAGTATAGTACTGTTAGGAGCGACAATATGAATGAATATAGCTTTGTATGGGCAAACCACATCCAACCACACGAAACCATATGTGTATGGTATGGCTCGGTATGTTTGAGCCATATGGAAGCATATAAACCCATACTATGCCATATGGTTTGCCATATTGGATTATGTAATTTTTTTCATTAGGGCGCGGTATAGTTTAAGAACAAATGATTTCTTAAATCGACCAAGACAACTTAAACAACGATTGACAAATAAATGCCCATACTAAGCGCAAATATTCAGTTGGAAATTGTTAATTGTAAGATTATTTTCGCATAAGCTTCAGCTTCCATCCTCAAAAAAATAAGAATGCAATGCAGACGGCCATTCGCTGACTCTCTTGCATCCTCCAAAGGAAAGGCATAGGTACACAGCACCCTCCGTGAATAAAATAATTACTGGCACGTACGACCTCTAGATTTGAATAAACTCTTTCTTATAAGAAATCTGACATGTATTAAACAATTACAAAATAGGTCACACGATATTTGCTTCGTCTCGTGGTAGACAGCAGTGGTATAGTACACGAGCGCCGCTGTGCGTCTAGTGTAAGTTAGCCGCAGTTAGTTAGCGGATTGATTAAAAACTTCTGCTACTTCTTGACGATTGAACATAATTTTCCTTTTGACACAGAACCCACATAAACACCATGAATCGCCTCTTCATACAGTGGTACATAAAGGTGACTAATTGAGTGTGTCTACTTTTAAGACGTAATTGTTGCAGAAATGTTAACACAGGTCGCGCTCAATCAGTTTTCTTGAGATCTTTGCTACCGTGGTATTAACTTGAATGACAGTTTGATCTCAGCCCTTCTGATGCAAAGCAGGCGTTTTCTTCAGACATCCGCCACTCATTTTTAGACAAACTGGGCCGCGTATGCGCACTGGTAATTCTGCGCAATTCTGTACATGGGAGCGCGTGCACAAAAACGTTAAAAGTTCTGTATGATGTAGATGAATGTACAACAATCAGACAATTCCTTGCAAATGCCAGCAAAATAAAAGTAGGTAATTATTTAACGTTAAAAGTATTGCAATAAAGTAATATGGCAACTATATTAATTATAGTGGCTCGCTACACCGTGATTAGTGATATCGGCCAGCGCAGAGTTTTCTTGTTTTTTTATTGAGTTCTGTTTGAACTGAATTGATCTGAGCCTAGTCATACGCTAGGCAGCTCATAAAATATTAGCGATGAAAACTATTTTTATTTTGGAAGATTTTATCACTGAACACGATAAACTTCGTTCGTTTTTGGGGATCACGATAAATGTGCCCAAGTGTCTAACTTCCACTGAAGCATAAATAGTGTTTCCAAAAAAACGCGGACGACATCAGTTTTTAAATTTAGTTCTCTCAGAGCACACTTTTGCGCCATGCTTCCTGTTGCCGAAGCTCGCAGCTCATTGCCTCGCCACCCTCGTAAGAGGGACGGAAGGGTGGCGCTCGCCGGCGAAATGGAACAATGTGCCGCTCGAAGGAAATTGCAAGAAGAAGTTTTGATTCATTGGTACATTTTGTTTTATGAGAAGAATGCAAAGAGGTGCACGTCAGTTATGCACGACAGCCACAATAAAAATATTTATGTCAGAGCAAAACTAAAATATATAAACTTATTATCTCTACCTGCATCACCAGAAGGTATAACAGGTTGTATTCAATCTAATAAAAAAGAAAAAGGCCTAAACAGACGAAGACGCATTTTGTCTTAAAGCAGGACCTCTGGCGCAAGGATGAGCTCCGATACGAAAGCGAAACTTCCAATGCCGTCCAAATTTAGTGCTTTTCCAGAGCGCTATAATGTTCTGTATGTAGAGCATATCTCTCAAATGCGAGTTTACTTTGTATTTTGGTGCGATGCCCAGGAATCGTCTAAGTGAATCTCTACATTTAAATTTTTCTAATTAATATGTTACCTGCTTGAAATTAACAATGACCTAATAATCACGAACATTACTAATTTCCTCCAAGAGGTACTTTGGCAGACAGCAATAGCACATTACCTGTTTTTGCGCGATGCATTCTTTTTGCTGGAACGATGTGGCGACCGCTTCAAAACATATCTTGAATATTGAACTTAAGTACAGCCTGCTGTTTATTGTTAGAAATATTTATTTTAATATAATACTGATTAATTAGTTTTTAATATTTAGTTTACACATACAGTGGCGTACCAACTTGTTTTTGATTGGGGGGCAAACGAGACCCCCCGTAACCCCCCCCCCCCCCAGGGCCGGGGGGGCGGTGCCCTTGGGCGCCGCCGGCCAGTGTTTGCCCTGCCCAGTGGCGGCGGTTTCAGGGGGCAAAACACCTGCGCTCCCGCCCCCCCCCCCACACTCTGAGAACTGGGGGGGGGGGGGGCAAGCGCCCCCTTTTCCCCCCCGGTTGGTACGCCCATGTACACATATATTTGTCAAACGCCACTATTCGAGATGCTGCCTTTATAAGCTCCTCGAATTGTGGCGTTTGATAAATCCTCACAACTTTGGAATATGAGGTCTTCTTGCCTAATGTAAAAAAAAAAAACTTGCACAAAGCTTTCTTCTTTTTTTGTCTTTTTTTTATCAGGAATAATTTATTTTGCTATACCAAATGCAATTTGAGAAATATTAATGTTCCCGACAACCTCGCGAATATTCGCATCAATCTGTGAACTTCTCTTTTTGCTTGTCCTTTAAAATATAAAGCTGTATTAATGTTCGCACTTTCATTTGAACTTTAACACATTCCCTGGTCGATTCGCAAACGGTTGATATATATATATATATATATATATATATTTTTTTTTTTTTTTTTATAATGTGCGTCATTGCTAGACAAATAATCTTAATTGGAAATACCAACAAGATAAGGTGAGCACCTAAACTTTGGCAATGGGTATGAATGAGAGCGATGAATAAATATGTACTACACACACAACTGCCTATACCAAATGCTTCATCAGAAGCTGCAATAATTATTGGCCCCTTCCATTGTAACGAAGACCTTCATGTTTACCTCACGATTCTCTCCCCGAACACAAATGTCAGCCAAAACAATAAATGAACAGCTGTTGATCTCCAAAACTCAACCTTTCAACTCAGAGCCATTCCTCAGCATCTAAATGCATAACAAAACCTCTCGGTGGTTATAACATCACAAACTCCCAACTAAGATCAATTCCGGAGCGTCTGGTAGCCCTTCTTGAACAACACTCGGAAAAAATAATCCTGGTAGAAAATTTGGGAGCTCTACATCCTTGACTGCAAAATCCAGTCATTATATAGTAAAGTAAAAAAAAATATTGTTAGAGATATACCAAACTTCCAGAACCATTATGTAAAGCAAGATAAGTCAAGAAACCCAAAAACCTCTTACACCAAAAAACAGCCCAGGTAGCACATGGTTTGAAAATAATAATGAAAGAGCACTTGCAACAAAGGTTCAGTGATGGTCAACTTTAGCCAATCTGTTCCAAATATTGTTTGTGCTATTATATAGAGCTCAGCTTATCGACTGACCAACCAATATCGGAAGCATATTGACATAAAATGGTCAATCTTAGCCTGCCAGTTGAATTAAAGCTTGCGAATATTGGATCAATAGTGGTCGATGAAATTGTCAATGTTGGCCTTTGAGCACCCTTGACTTGCTAACGTTGAATGAACAGTGTAATAAAACGGTTGATGTTGGCCTGTCAGTACCATTGGCATTTCAATATATGGCGGGAACTGGCATAAAATGGGCACTGTTAGCTTTTCAGTACCACTGGCTTGCCAAAGGTGGATAAACACGAGCTTATATTGGTAAATGTTGGCTGTTAGTTCCGCTGGCTCATGGACATTGCAAGAACGCAGTGGCATATAATGGCCTAATAACACAAGTTTACCAATATTTGAAGCATGTTGGAAGAGGCTGGTTTAGGCGTGTTTGTTTTGTCGATACAAGTTGAAGTTGCTCGATCGCTTGTCAACTTGATTCAATTCTGTCAACGCGTGAATTCACTTGTTTTTCGGCAAAGAAAGACAATAACAAGGTACAGAACTTAGGGGTAATGTTTCGCTGCTTTGTGCATATTAAAGCGTTGCCAGACATATGGGCTCATCGGGACCGCCAACTGGGACCGCCGATGTCCGCGTCTATGTATCGGCGCTCGAAGCAACCAAATAAATGGGACATTTCGCTCTAGATTAATATATTAGCTCTGTAATTTCGACACAAAAAGCTACGTACCTTAACTAAAGGTTTGTGGATTGCGCTTCGTGTCAGGTGAGGAACCTCTTTTCGATAGACTACGAGAGGAAAATATTTTGAAATGAGGCTATACAAATACGGCTCTATGACTGTTTACGGCACTGCTGCTGCCACTATAAGACGCTGAATGCCTCCAACATGGCGCCAAGGCAATGACAGCAAATGAAAATGTTGGTTTCAAGTTCGAGTCAAACCAGAACTTACGCCAGGTGCAAAAGGTTATACTTAAAAGCGCGAAAAAAATTAGAACAAAGAAGTAGGAGTGAACACGGAGTGCAACACGCAGCTGAATTTTACCAGCAAAACAAGAAACATATATATACACACTTTATTGTACCTCACCCAAAATGAATCTGAACTTCTTACTTGATGAAATGAGTGACGACGCACTGATGTAGCTCTCCTCCTTCTTTAACATGTCATCCTTGTCATCATTCTTTAACTTGATTTTGAACGCCTCAAAAATTATCTTCTCTGTTTCGTTTATTCTTGGCCGGAGTCTGTGTTTTACCTAACAAAATATCACACGAACACCACTTAGTGTGGACTGCAACGCTCCTTGAAGGAGACAGCTTTATAGAGAGTTGATGCGATATGTACAATGGGGTGGTGCACGAAAGCACCCGATGTGTTAAGCCTCGTGTCAAATTCCCCATGACAAACACCCCGAGCTTTTGCCCCGCCTTTGAAAGGCCAGTTTCGGGAGCCCCTGACGTGAATCCCCAGATCAGGGGCCGGTCCTCACCGGGACGGCGGAGCATTCTGCTTTCTAATTAAGAAACGGTAAGTGTGTTCGCGAATGTGTGTAATCATGCCGTCATTTGAAGACCATCACAATATTAGATTTAGACATGAAACAATGCTGGTGGAAGCGCGCAAAGCGGATTTCCACGTGGGGCAATCATGCTACACCCGCACGACACCTACATGTCGTTGGTATTTTAGACTACGGATGTGGCGCATTCTATATATTTGTGGGCATATTTCCTTGTGCGAGTTCTCTCCTGTTCTGTTTATTTTGGAAGCTTAAGGTAGTTAGCTTCAATGGTGCTCTGAGAGAGCGACCAAAATGTCCGACAAGTTTCTTAAAGTAAATATCGCTTTTTTTGTCGCTGCAAGACATTTGATTTATTATAGCTTTTTTTTAATATTGACAATATACTTCAAGTTGAGTTCGGAGCTTCGTGTCTTTCAGTCCCTTTTCCCCTTACTCTATAGTTATCATGTTCTTAAGGCCCTGTCACACTGAGGCAACACGAGCGGCAATAGGAACACAGCACGTTGTCCAACATTCGCTCAACTTGTGAGTACAGAACGAGCGGGTTGGTAGGGATAATTAAACTTGAGGATGAAAACGAGAAGGGACAGGGGTTGTGTTTGCCCCGTCCCTTCTAGTTTTCTTCCTCAGGTTTAATTATCGCTCAACTTCTTGCTGGCTCCTCGTGTTGTACAGCAGCACAATAGCAGCACAACATCAGCGACAACGAAAATGTTGCCTCAGTATGTCAGCTTTCAACAAAAGAGCAGCAACTTGTGTTGACAGCCTGCGTTGGCCTGATCGCTGGCTGAGTGAAATTCGGGCTGGCAACACAACACGGATAGCTTCGATGGAAGAGGTAGTTCCCTATCAACCGGTGATCTTGCTTTGCTTGGGCAGACATGTGACCTCTAGGCTTGGTCGAACCAAAGACACAATGGACAGCCTTCTCTTCCACGCAAGTGACTAGGAGCGAACCTCTTGGCCGAAGCGGGGACCGGTGTTCATGCTGCTCAATGTACATACGTTTCGTCGCATGATCCGATGAGTTTGGACCCCGTCGAACTCTGGGCCAGGAGATCTCCGACGAGTCTAGCGTTGTTATCTACAGAAATTGGCCCGTAAGGCTCTGGTACATCGCTGTCTGAGAGTACTTTTTATTTTAATAGACTGTGAGAAACGTTCTGATTTATTATTCTTGGTGTTCGAAGTCGTTCTTATTTCATTTTTCCTGTTAAAGAGACCATGGAAACGACTTTCTTTTTTACTTCTGCAAAATAACTTTTACATCAACTTTCAATATTCACTTAACGCCAAACTGGCATTCGTTTTCACTTAGGTTTATTAACTTCTATACTAAAATAATAAAATACAGATTTTTTTCTTCCACTCCAACTCACCTGCAAAACAAGCCGCGGCGTAATTTTGACGGTCCTGGCGTACTCTGGCACCGGAACCGGAAGTTGACTCGGCAATGAGAGCGTTAGTGGCGAGCTGGCGGTGTGCCGGTATTTTTTACCACAGGGTTTTATTGCACTGATGGCGCCGATGTCACCGACATATTTTCTGAATCGGCGTCTCTCATCACCGCCATAGCCATGGACACATCGCAGTTGAGCGAAATTCAATTAGATAAGTTGCACTACAGCGACAGCATGGAACTTGTACCATATGCCTGCACGTCTGTTGGAAAGTGCGGCGAGTCTTCCGACAAAGACTCAAGTTCCTCGTAAGAATCGGACGACAAGGAGTGGCGACTCCAATGTACGCCATGTGCCTAGCATACGCGGATGACCTTAGAACGGGTGTTCCTCAAACAGATGAACCAGCACCAAGTGCTTCGACGTGGTTCCTCTAGTGACAACCGATGAACCTGCAGCCATTTATTTTTAAGCTCCAGAGAGCACAAATAAATTCAGGCACTTGCAACAAGCGCGTTAGCCACGAATGCGTCTGTTGGGAATGAAGCGACCGGAACAACCGCTCTGTGCCGCGCGAACACACTCATGCAACCGCTGCAACAAACGCAGCAGGTCGTCAGCACGACGACCGCTTCTCCGCCGACACCAGCTGTTTCCGCGGTGCCTCTAAAAAGAAAGGGACGCGCTTTTCCTCACTGGAGTAGCAAAAAATGGACAGACCTTTCTATGGGCTCAAGTTTTATTACTTTGTATTGTGTCAGGACAGCCTCGCGGGAAAGAGTGTATGAAAAAAGAAAAGAAAAATATGCAGTACGCCGCCTTTGACGATCACGACTTTAACACAAGACTTTACCGATAGTACAAATCTCGCCACACGCCTTTTCTACAATTGCAAAAGACGATGTATACATTGCAGCAATATAGCAACGTAGAAATATTAATTCGTGATCACACAGACGTTGCGAGAGTCCAGGAATTCTAGCACTAACCACTTTTCTCTGGTGATGAAAACGCAGTCAAAATTCGCATCCTTCATACACGCCTTCAAATACAGTACGCACCAGCACACTCATGGAATGCGCAAAATAAGAAATCCGTGCGGTGTTCGAGGACACAAATGCTAAGAAAGCACCACTGTAGTCGAAGTAAAAAAACACGACGGCACGAGCGTTTCTGCTGTCTTGAGGGTACTGCCACAACATCGCCGCACGAGTAGATGGATCTTCATAGAGCCACTAAATGAGCTGCGCTTAGAGAATCGGTACTCTGTTCCCCGACATTGTTGTGGGCGCCGTCATTTTGGTTCGTAGTGCAGAGCAGACGCAACTGCCGATCGTCATGATTCGAAAGTGCGACTTCCTCAGCATTAGATTCGGTGTTAGAAAGCTCATGTAACATTGCTTTGCTCTATCGCAAACTGTTTAAACATTTCTGGAGGACGGAAAAGTGTTTCCTGTGATTCCAGATAAAGCTTCAGATAACTGGCAACCATGATTTTAAGCCACATGATGGGCAAGTGTCGTTACTCTGAAGCGTAGCTTATTTAGTAGCGCTAGATCTTCCCTTCAAGGACGTGCCGGGTTATCACGGCGACACACGACGAGAACTCAGTCAAAGATGGAGCTCTATGCGGAACGATGAGCTTCCACCACGCCGACCGCGTCGACGATGACCACCGACGCCATGTTTTTCAGCTGATAGCAGAAACCGCGACCGCCATGCAACGCGCGCGGCCGAGCTCTCCTTATTCTTTAGCAGACGACGTTCGTGGGTTAACAGCGCAGACGAAGTCTGATCTTTCTCTTGCATCGTTTACCACACGATAGATGGCACATGGCTCCGAGCATTATAAAATTCGGCAATTTCCGTCACATCGCGAATTATGCTACAAAATGTGGATCAGAATATTCTTTAACAAACACTTTTAAGAAACATTCGCCGGCTGTTTATTGTTTATGATCACGGTGCTGGTGAGGTAGGCTCTTATTCAATAGGCGACGTGGATTTGGCTGACGTGCTTTGGCACCGCGGATGCATCGCAGTGAAAAGGCAGAGAGCTTTCGAAGGAAAGAAGATATAAAAGAGTCCGCTTTTCTTTTAAAGTTCTTAGGCGAAAACATTTTTTTTGCTCTCTATTTTTGTGTTTTGGTTTCCTTTTCACACGTTTTACGACGTACGGTGGATGAAATTTGATATCAAAATCGTTTCATGGTCTCTTTAAAACATGGCTGTCTTCTCGGCGGGACGTGTGTGCTGTAGCAAAGTCCTCCAAGTATGTCCAAAGTCGAATACCACTGAAGTATTGAGTAGGCCTCCTGCGCTGTAGCTTTCAACAAACTGTGGCGCCCTCATTTTGGGTAGGACAAGCTCACCAGATTAGTGAGCCTCGCACGACGTATGACACGTTGGCTGTTTTTGTTTTCTCTATGTATGCTGCTGAAGAACGCGAAGACAGGCTCTTTGGACGTCCAAAATCGGCTAGATTTAGCGCCGCAAGACAATCGAAAGTGAAAGGCCGGTTCAGACACTTGCGTTTGAGTGCGTTTGACTGCGTTGCGGCGAGAACCGAAAGCGAGTCACCGGCGCATCTGTGCTTCGTATGAAGCGTGGAATCCAATTCAAGGAATCTTCTTGGCACGCGATATAAGAAGCAGGGATGTCCTGGTGTCTCGCTGCCGGAACGCAGTCAAACGCAGTCAAACGCAACTGTGTGAACCGGGCTTAAGATTCATGCCACCGCCGTAGGGTACGCGTCTATTTTCTCTGTGTTGTGGCGTCAAAACATCTGGCGTCTAAACGCGTTTTTTCTTATCTTTTAATTCTTATTTTGGAGTGCGTGAAACGGCGTGTGTTGGCTCAGGCTCAGCATCTTAGCTTAGAGCTGTGTTGCGACGGCGCTGGATTTTTTGTTGTTTCTTTACATTTTTCTCGTGATCTCGCGTTCCGCACCAGAGCAGGAACGCTTCTACATGTGTGACAGTTACCGCTCATTCACACTGGAAGCGGATCCGCGTTCGCAAAGCGGTATAAACGCGGTTGTAAAAAGATCCAGTGCAATTGCACGCGCGCTCGATGTCATCGAGTGCGCGTGCAATGCAGGAAGGCAGGATTCGTCTGCTTCTCGCGCAGGGGTAGCGGTGACGTCAGAACGCCGAGCCCTGATTGGCTGATCGCGGTCCCCTATCTGAGCGTCGTCTGCTCCTTTGCAACGTCGTCTGCTCGCAACGTCGTCTGCGTCTGTCTTACCTTTCCTGCGACTTTTGCAAGTGGAGAGGCCAGATTCACGAAACTATCTTACGCCAAAATATGCGTAAGACAAAACTTAAAAACAAATTCGTATTCACGAACCGAAATTTTCGTAAGTTTTGCGCAGGTTACGACAAAATCCTACGACAGCTCCGAAGCTACGCACTTGTTACGATCAAATCAGCATGGCCGACAGCGTCGCGGTCGCGACGACCAACGGACGTTTATTTTTCTACGTGCGCTTCTCTCGCGTCCCGACTTCAAGCAGCAAGAAAAAAGTAAAAGTACTTGAACCAGACCACGACGAACAAGAACGCTGGATCCACAAACACCCGGGAAAAGCTCCAACGGCCACAATTCCACCGACACCGACCAAGCGAACTCGGCAGATAGGCCTAGCAGCCACTCCGACTCGGTGACCGTCTGCCCACGACCGGCTGGCGTGCTGAATGGAATGTGCCCGCGCGACCCTTGTGAACCCTTCCCGTATTATACTGTGATCACTGACCTCAATTTTAGATTAAGAGGTCAATCTCTTCCTCTTGTCATCTCCTTGTTTTCCGAGGCAACGGTGACTCTCGCCGGTGAAAAAGCGGTGAATCTCCGACAGACGCCGGAAAGGTAAAGCAGCCATCGCTTTGACTAGCAGACGTAAAGCAGACGACGTTAACTGCGCCAACCCGCCGACGCCGTTAAAGAATGAGGAGTCTTGCCGCACACGAAAGGGGGGGGGAGTATTTGGGAGGGAACTTGCGGACACTAACACGCTCACTCTCGGTTCTTAGCAAACAAACCTCGGCGTCTCGGGACACCTCGCCAGTGAGTACTTTGACTTCCCTCCTTGATGCGCGTCTGCTAGTTGTTCGACAAAAACAACGAACCGCTCGAGTTATTTCGTCTGCCTTCTCTGAAAGGCGAAGTCGAGCTCGCTCGTAAAGACCTGCACTTCCGAAAGTCGCAGGAAAGGTAAGACAGACGCAGACGACGTTGCGAGCAGACGTTGTTGCAATGGAGCAGACGACGCTCAGATAGGGGACCGCGATCAGCCAATCAGGGCTCGGCGTTCTGACGTCACCGCTACTTCCTTTCTCATGCGCAGAAGACGAAAATGAGCCCACTTGCGAGGCGTATTGTACGGGATCTTTATATCATAGAGTTACACAATCAGGCCCTGCTTCACGCCGCAAGAGATTGGGCTAGTGCAAGAAGATACCAGTATGTATGGCACAAAGACGGAAAAATCTTTATTCGAGAGAAAGAAGGTGGGCGTGCAATCATCGTAAGGAATATCAACGACCTTAACAGGATTTGATAAGCCATTCACCATATTCTTGCCTGAGTGTTGCCTTTGGTTATCACAGTAAAATGGCGACAGCGGATATCTTACTACCACGAGAACTAAAAGATTACTTGGGCACAAGATATACCACCTCACTTAAATGTTTCCATTTGAACACTAGATCCGCTAGAAATAAATCAGCTGATTTAGAATTGCTCTTCGAAACACTGGACGTCAGCTTTGACGTAGTCCTTTTCTCTGAAACATGGTATAAACATGAAAGCGACGCTTTCAAACTTCCTGAATATAACAGTCATTGTGTAAACAGGCCAAATCAACGTGGGGGTGGCGTTTCTATGTTAATAAAAGAAAGTTTGCGTTACGAACTTTTGACCGATTACTGCCGTTCAACGTGTGATTATGAAGTGCTTTCAATAAGAGCAGATCAAAATGTTATAGCGGTTTTCTATCGTCCTCCAGATGGAAATATTTCAGTTTTCTGCGAGTTTTTGAATGATTTTTTTGAGTTTATTGAGATACAAAAGTATAATGTGATTTGGGGAGGTGACTTTAATATTGACATGCTAGGCGATAGTACATCAAAGAAACAGGTCACTACGATCTTTCAAGTAAATGGATGTGTGAATGTTATCAATCAACCAACACGAATTACTGCTACGTCTGAAACACTAATTGACTTATTCATAACCAACTTAGAACAACAAATAATAAAATCGGGGGTAATAGCCTGCGATATTAGTGACCATTTTGCAACATTTATTTGTGTAAACAAAAATTCTAGTATATGCAGAAATCGCAAGAATCGACTTTTGGTTCAAAATATTACTATTGATAGCCTGAATAGATTTAGAGAAAGTTTGAGAAATGAAGGCTGGACTGATGTCCTGAATAAAACTGACGCGAATGATGCTTATGAGGCATTCCTGGATACCTTCCACACTATCTATAAACGACATTTTCCTCTAAAATCAGTGAGGCGTCCCAGGAAAGCTCGGAAGCCTTGGATAACTGCAGAATTAATTGCAAAAGTACAAATAAAAAATATGCTATATTCGAATTTCATTAAAACAAAAGACCCAGAAAAACTTAAAATTTTTAAGGCGTACAGAAATAGACTAAACAAGGAGTTAAAAAAATGCAGAGCTGTCTACTACCACAATTATTTCAGTGCGGCATGTAATCGTACTGATCTGATGTGGAGAAAACTTAATTCTGTCTTAGACCGCAATAAGGCGCAAAATAACATTTCGTCTATAACCTACAATAACATTTTGTTTTCTGGTAGTTCTCTTGCCAATCTTTTCAATGACTTTTTTGTAAATTTAGTATCAACTTCAGACACAACCGACGCTCGTAATTACATACAAAAAAGAGTTGAAGAAACTATTTATTTAAGTCCAGTCACCGAAGAAGAGATAATAACAGTATTTCGCAGTGTAAACATCAGTAATAGCTGCGATGCTGACGACATACAAATACGCCCAGTTTTATACGTTTTGGACATTATTAGTAGATGCCTAGCACATATTTTTAACCTTTGTCTTGAGACGGCCATATTTCCTAAAAAAATGCAAATGGCGAAAGTCGTAGTACTTCATAAAAAAGGTGATAAAAATGATATAAACAATTACAGACCTGTCTCACTTCTTCCAGTTTTTTCAAAAGGTCTAGAAAAAATTATCTACAATCGCCTCACCGTATTTATTGAAAAGCATGATATTCTTACAGAGTCACAGTTTGGGTTCAGAAAGAAACGTTCTACAGAACTAGCTTTGTTAGAACAAAAAGAATTTATTTTACGCAATTTTGAAGAAAAGAATGTAGTACTCGGCATATTTATAGATTTTACGAAGGCATTTGATTTCATCAATCACGAGTTGCTTATTCAGAAACTTCATATCTACGGTATAAGAGGACACACAGCGCTCCTCATTAAATCATATCTCGATAATCGGTGTCAGTATGTCAATATCGGTGGTAACGTCTCTAATATAAAACCTATAAAATCCGGGGTACCACAGGGTAGCATCCTTGGACCACTGCTTTTTAATATATACATAAACGACATCATTAATATTGCGCCGCAGGCTAAATTTATCATTTACGCCGATGACACCAGTATTTTCTTACCAACTCGGAACTGTAATGATATCATCCCAATAGCAAACGACGTAATGAGAAGGCTAGAGGCATGGTCCTCGTCAAATAATCTTTTAGTGAATAAAAATAAAACTAAAGCTATGCTTTTTAGTCCTAAGAATCAGAATATTTCACTATCGAGTGACATCGTTCTATACTCGTCCCCCATAGAAATTGTAAATACTTTCAAGACTCTAGGTGTATTGTTTTCAAATCACATGTCTTGGTCTCAGCACATTGATTATATTATTTCAAAACTAGCTGGTGTCATCGGAATGCTATATCGACATCGTTTAATCCTCCCGCAAAGTGTTAAGCTGCTCTTGTATAACACTTTATTTGTATCACATTTAAACTACTGTCATCTAATATGGGGCACCACGACAAAAACAAATCTTTATAGAATATTTTTATTGCAAAAAAGGGCGATAAGACTAGTGTGCAGTGTACCCCATGACTTTCATACGGACCTAATCTTTGCTAATCTGGGGATAATGAAAATACATGAATATTACAAATACAGACTAGCCATGAAATATAAACAAGAATATACGGAGAGTAAAAGTTTCTTTTTCGACTTGGCTTCCCTCAGAAAAAAACCGCAAACACATACCCTTCGTCACCCTGACCCTTGGATAATAGATACATCGCGTACTGATTACGGCCTTCAGATGATTCGAAGAACCCTGCCTTCATTGCTCAACACTTTCTCGCATTCCAATGTCGATATAGTATCTTTAACCCCACGTGAGATCCGTGAATATTTTCTTTGAAATAATGTCGTGTTCACTTTTTGTATTTTGCAAATCCATTTTCTTCATTGTTGTGTGTGGCTGATATCTAGTTGGCATGTTCGGCCCAGTGTTTGCTTTTCTTCCTTTTTTTTTAATTTATTCCTGTTTTGCATTAGTGGACTTCTTTTGCTTTGTATAATTTTTGACACCGCTGTGTTCCTGTGAGGGGGCTGGGGACCAGTCAAGCTCCTTGTAAGCTTTTTTCCCCAGCTCCCACCATATATACATGTATATGGTAAATAAACTATTATTATTATTATTACAATAAACGCTAGAGGCTCAGCTGGCGCTAGTGTCTACGGGGGTTCCGGTTGCAAATTGACTCCGTAAGTGTGACGTCATGGGTCCAAACAAACCGCTGCTAGGGTCGTTGTTATGGACGAATACATGTGGCTCGGTTTCGCTACGAAAACCCGACCATTCAATAATCAGGAGTAGGATTTAAACTTCTAAAAATCACAGATATAGAAAGCTTGAATGTCATATATGTTTCGGACAGAAGTGTGCCGGTAATCGCTCGTTTCTGAAATATTTACGACTGCAACTTCCGGTCCTCAAGATGCCTGCAGCAGACGACGAATGCAAGAAGTATGCCGTCTGCCACACGCCGGCCGGCCAAGTGGGGCCGTCGTTTGCATCGTGTGAATAAAGACGATATTCTGACATCGCATTTGTTTGAAATATAATGAGTTTCATGACACTCTTAAGATTTCATAGTGGGGTGCGATGCAAAATATAGTTTATCGAAAGTCCGGGCGTCGATCGAGATGATAGTCTGCTAAAAGATCGCATTGCACCCGCGAGAAAAGCACTTCAGGCGAGCGGTTGAGATCCCAAATTTTGTTTGCGGACTCGCGCTATGCGAGGGTGCTTCGTATACCTGGCTGTAACCATCGCGTGGAGAGAGATTCTTGCAGTTTCTTCAGATTTCCGCAAGACCCCAAAGCGCGAAAGAACTGGATAAAAAACATAAGGTGAGTCTATTACAGACTGTACTCGCATCGCGGGTTCGATGAAGATCTTCACCAAAAGAGCACATCCACGGAATTCGATGTATACCAAGGGGAAAAAAAAGCAAAATACTGCGAAATCGCGATAGACATGCAATTCTTTAATAACCTGACAACCACAATAATAAAATAATAATAACAAACGACTTACCTCGACGGCGTACGATTTGTTTCTCATGGTGGCCTGCACTACGCCGGTAATGCACTTCAGGTCGTCGTCGTAACTGATCTGCGTGACGTGGTTTGATTTTACTGCATTTTCACCCCTCGTAACTAAGCTGGGTTGTTCACAGAAAGAAAAAACGCACATTGCGGAGGCCTCTACGGCCACGGCAATCCACTTGTTTTTGTCGCTTGTTTACCGACGTATTTCAATGAAGACGCCCGCTGCAACAGAGGCTAGCAAATCTATCGTGTCGTCTGCTACCAAAGCAAAGCGGAGTGTAAGACTTCAGAAAAGGCTTTCATCGTTGCAATATGACACTGAGACGACAAGAACATCTTCATAATTAGATATCAAGAAGTTAGGTTGCTTACAAAAAATTATTTACTTACTTGTAAGCAAAAATCTAGCCTCATGTGGAGTCTCCATGCATTAGTCCATAGCAACGTCCCTAGCAACGGTTTGTTTGGACCCAAACGCCATGTTGTGACGTCATCACTTACGGGGTCAATTGAAGCAGACAGCATGCAGTCTACATTTCCAGCCTCCCTGTGTATTCCTATGGGAAAACGCGCGTGAATTTTGTCTCTTTGCCGGAAAATAACATGAATAACTTTTGCCATTTCGGTTGTACCGGATAGTATGTACCTTTATTGGTATTGTGAAAGTGTAATTGCTTTAGTTACAGTATTTTTCTTTACCACTGAACGATGTTAAACTTCGCTCTATTTCAGGCCCAAACCCCTGTTTTCAGGAAGGTATGTGGAAAACGAGCGACGATTCTAAGCAAACTAACGATCGAAAAGAATGTAGTGTGTGTTCAAGGTTCGCTAGAATTTCGGTGGTGCTTATATATTGCTAATATGCCCGTCCTGTCATTGGATGAAAATGACTCCGTCGTGCATTCTTACGATCGGTTAAAGAAACATTCGAACACAAAAAATAAAGCACGTGAGCTACGAAAGGTATGTCTTTTTATTATTTCCCATGTCAAGCAGTTTTTATCGGGCACCTAGCTGCTCTCTGGCTCCCCTTATTTGCAAAGATTTGGAGCGTGCGGGTGATGATTTGAACCATTTGAACAGAACAAGCATCTTCGCGCAGTACTTATTTATTGCAAATCTGACTATATTACGTGGCTTTCAATTTATTTTGATCGTCTGCGTGCACAAGGAGTTACTTATCCAGTGTTACTGCGTAGTTCTCGCCGTCTCTCTTGGTTTTCCACATGTCCTTCGTTCGTGGCACGTATATCCCCCATGCTGGAAAGCGTCGACGCCGTGTTCGCGCTAACAGTGTCCGACAGTGCACATAGATACGCGTACAAAGCGGTTTTAACACCGTTTTTCATGCCACGAATTTCAAATAAAAATGCTGTAACTGACCAATTATTTCGTCTGCGTGACTGAGGAATGTTCCAATGTGCCTAGTACGTACAAATTATTCGTGATATTTGCTCTTACAATCGAGCGCAGAGAAAAAATGCAGTCGCTTTTTCCCATAGGAATACATTACTGGAAGTCAAATTTAGACTGCTTGCTGTCTGCTTCAAAATGCAACAGCACACTAGCGCCTGCTGAGCCTCTAGCGTTTATTGTAATAACTCTATGCTTTATACAACCGCGTTCGCAACCGCTTTGCGAACGCGGATCCGCTTCCAGTGTGAATGAGCGGTTAGAGATGCTCAACTTTGAACTACCCAAAGCGAGTCCTAACAAGTCCGTTTTCGCAGCGCCCCCTGGGCAACGAGGAGGCCCGAAGTTGTTATTTGCCAAGATTAGGTTTGTTGGGTTGGAGTGAAGTGTCAGTTACGTCACCGCGCTATGTGAGTGTATTTGCCGGCAATATTTTTTGCTCGACAAGCTTTTTTTACGTGCGTTATTTATTTTAATTTTTTTATTGATTCAAGGATGTCATGTTAGGTTCCTTTCGGATAACACGTTATTTATTGGACTGTTACCGTATTTACTAGAGTAATAGCCACACTGTTTATAAAGAAAGCCTGAGGGTTCGCTTTTCCGCGGAGCATGCGGTTTGCCAACCACCGTGATCGGCAGCATGATTCCAGCGCTTTACAGGACAGAGATAACGTCTCCGCGCGAAGATGCCATCAATGAAGATTGCATTAGTATCGAGAATTGTTTTCTCGATCTAGTTATTTGCTATGTTATTTTTGCGCAACGCGATGATTGGCTGTATATGTGCTCTGTGGTAAAGCAGATGCAAGGGCCTTGTTCATAAATAGCGCGGCTATTACTCGAGTAAATACGGTAATCTAGAAGTACATTTTACACTGGTGAGCTGGACAGAGAGGACAGGTGCTTGATTTGGAACTTGTAAATAATATGGAGGCAATATGAGCACGTTTTTAACTACGAGGGCTTGGCAATTGATCGATTAACCTACCGATTAATTCATTAATTTTTTAATCGCGGTTAATTTTTCTAACCGGTTAATCGGTAAACTTTTTACGAACCAAAAGAAAGTGAAGTTACACGCTTTTGGCAAGCACACGTGGACGACTACACCTGTATGAAGGGCACACTTTAGGTCAAAATTCTGCGTGAGATAAACTTTGAAGGCAAGATTTGTAACTCCTGAGAAGTTCAGAAGGTTACACGTGTCCCGACCATTTCAACACCGTGCGAGTGTCCGTTGAGCGCAGCAGATACTATTGTAAACAATCAAAGGAGGAAGCTCATGCCGGAGAATATGCCAACCTCTTCGCCTCATACAGCTGAAGTAATAATCTGCGAGTGTGAATATTTTTGAACACACATCGAGGTTAATTCATAGTCAAAATTGAATATTGCGCCCTTTACCCGATATTCACCAAAAGCAAAAAAAGAAAGAAAAAGTATTGATTCTGACTTTTTTAAAGACATTATGCATGAAAATGAACGAGGACCGATTAATCGATTAATTAATCGATGAAAGCATGGTGATTAATCGGGTTGAAACGTTTAATCGATGCCCAGCCCTAACAACTACCCTTTCTGTGCCGCAAATGCGGTAAGTCTTAAAACATTTCGAAAAAAAAACCCGAGACTGGGACAATAAGGGATGGACAAACACAAAGTCTCAAACACACCTGAATTTTATTTGACAACGAAAGGTGCTTTTATAGGCGTCAAATCCTACACAATTCAAAAGAGACGAAGGAAAGAGAGGGAGAAACCTACACAAAACAAAAGAGACGAAAGAAAGAGAGGGAGAATTGGGGAAACCCGTGCCACAAGCAGTACAACAAAAAAACAAGCATTACAATAGAACAGAGTAGTATACGTCTGTTCCAGCTTGGGTCCAGACGTAGCCGATGCTACAAGCGCGAGCTCCGGACTTTCCAGTGTCCTTGCCAAGCACGCGCGCTCGTGCAGTACAAGCACTGTCCAGGGCCACATGCTCGCGCTCGTAGCATCGGCTGCGTCTGGACCCAAGCTGAAACGAAGTATAGTGGGTTCGTTTATACAAAAACAAAAGCAAAGTAGAAGGACTAGAGTGCATTAGCCCCCAAGAAACTCCATAACAGGAAGGACGCAACGAACAAACGACCAGGAAACAATAAAGCGAAATGACTTAAAAGCGGACTGACTTAAAATCGGACAAAGGCCCAAACCATGTTAGAGTTACACCTGAGACAGCGGTGGATGAAATTGAGACGTTCTCCGTGTCTGTTCCTTCTACTGAAAGTTCTTCCGATTTCATCCACCGCAGTCTCAGGTGTAATACAACATGATTAGCTACCACCAGCTTGCCTGCACTCTCACCGTCTTTTCACTAAAAGGCCTCAACACAGCAATACGCCTCGCAAGTGGGCTCATTTTCGTCTTCTGCGCATGAGAAAGGAAGTAGCGGTGACGTCAGAACGCCGAGCCCTGATTGGCTGATCGCGGTCCCCTATCTGAGCGTCGTCTGCTCCTTTGCAACAACGTCTGCTCGCAACGTCGTCTGCGTCTGTCTTACCTTTCCTGCGACTTTCGGAAGTGCAGGTCTTTACGAGCGAGCTCGACTTCGCCTTTCAGAGAAGGCAGACGAAATAACTCGAGCGGTTCGTTGTTTTTGTCGAACAACTAGCAGACGCGCATCAAGGAGGGAAGTCAAAGTACTCACTGGCGAGGTGTCCCGAGACGCCGAGGTTTGTTTGCTAAGAACCGAGAGTGAGCGTGTTAGTGTCCGCAAGTTCCCTCCCAAATACTTTTTCCCCCTTTCGTGTGCGGCAAGACTCCTCATTCTTTAACGGCGTCGGCGGGTTGGCGCAGTTAACGTCGTCTGCTTTACGTCTGCTAGTCAAAGCGATGGCTCCTTTACCTTTCCTGCGTCTGTCGGAGATTCACCGCTTTTTCACCGGCGAGAGTCACCGTTGCCTCGGAAAACAAGGAGATGACAAGAGGAAGAGATTGACCTCTTAATCTAAAATTGAGGTCAGTGATCACAGTATAATACGGGAAGGGTTCACAAGGGTCGCGCGGGCACATTCCATTCAGCACGCCAGCCGGTCGTGCCCGTGGGCAGACGGTCACCGAGTCGGAGTGGCTGGCTGCTAGGCCTATCTGCCGAGTTCGCTTGGTCGGTGTCGGTGGAATCGTGGCCGTTGGAGCTTTTCCCGGGTGTTTGTGGATCCAGCGTTCTTGTTCGTCGTGGTCTGGTTCAAGTACTTTTACTTTTTTCTTGCTGCTTGAAGTCGGGACGCGAGAGAAGCGCACGTAGAAAAATAAACGTCCGTTGGTCGTCGCGACCGCGACGCTGTCGGCCATGCTGATTTGATCGTAACAAGTGCGTAGCTTCGGAGCTGTCGTAGGATTTTGTCGTAACCTGCGCAAAACTTACGAAAATTTCGGTTCGTGAATACGAATTTGTTTTTAAGTTTTGTCTTACGCATATTTTTGGCGTAAGATAGTTTCGTGAATCTGGCCTCTCCACTTGCAAAAGTCGCAGGAAGGTAAGACAGACGCAGACGACGTTGCGAGCAGACGACGTTGCAAAGGAGCAGACGACGCTCAGATAGGGGACCGCGATCAGCCAATCAGGGCTCGGCGTTCTGACGTCACCGCTACCCCCTGCGCGAGAAGCAGACGAACTTGCCCTCCGCATTGGCAAGACGCGCAGACATCAAATTTGTAGGAACTTTCTTTGTTCTTTATCTATTGTGAGGGATGGCTTATTTACCACATTTCCATGATTGATGATTGTAATAGATTCTTTTATCAAACGCTTCCGATCATCCTTTTTTGATAAGATGACCGTTGTTGAGTCCCAGTTAGGTAGACAATTATTGCATTCTACTACATGTTTTGATACTTCCGAATAAGGATCTTTGTTTTTGACACAACGTTTGTGTTCGGTGAGACGATCGTTTATACAGCGCTTGGTCTGTCCTATGTAGCATAATCCGCAATCAAACGGGATCCTGTATACTACTCCCCGACACGCAACTGACCTCTTTTTCCCTGTGTTTTTTAGTGCATCCTGCTCTGGCGGAAGCAAGCGGAGTCAAACGATTCAGTCTGTAATCATGCTGAACGCACTACTCCTGTGTTCTATTGTAAGGCTTGTTTTTTTGTTGTACTGCTTGTGACACGGGTTTCCCAAATTCTCCCTCTCTTTCTTTTCGTCTCTTTTGTTTTGTGTAGGTTTCTCCCTCTCTTTCCTTCGTCTCTTTTGAATTGTGTAGGATTTGACGCCTATAAAAGCACCTTTCGTTGTCAAATAAAATTCAGCTGTGTTTGAGACTTTGTGTTTGTCCGTCCCTTATTGTCCCAGTCTCGGGGGGGTGGTTTCGAAATGTTTAACCACCACCAGCTCGTTTGCGCCCTTACCTTTTGTCTTAAAACAGTTTTTCTTTTCCAAATCTACGCAGAAATATAGTGTGAACTCAAATGGCGATACTGTAATTAGTAAGTTGCAAGAGTGGGCTAAGCAATAGATTGATTAACCTTCTTATTATTTGATTAATTTCTTTGATCACTATTAATATTTTAACCTCGATCGGTTGAGTTTTGAGGTAGGACAAGCGGGGTGACCAAAACCACAGTAAACGCCTGGGCCGGCTTTCTATACTTCGTTTCAGCTTGGGTCCAGACGCAGCCGATGCTACAAGCGCGAGTCCGGGCTTCCAGCGTCCCTGCCAAGCACGCGCGCTCGTGCAGTACAGGCACTGTTCAGGGCCACACGCTCGTGCTTGTAGCATCGGCTGCGTCTGGACCCAAGCTGGTTCGAAGTATAGAAACAGCATCTCAGCTGAGAGTGGGGAAAGAAAGCATTGCCAAACCCAGCGCACGAGCTGAGCGGGACTCAAACCGCGTCTCAAGCCGCTCGCGCGCCCCAACCTTTGCAGTGTTCTCTTTTTCCCATTCCAGTTAAGACGCTGATTCTAGGAAGTCGACCCAGGGCTGGCTTGCTAGAATTAGCGTGTTACCTATCAACGTGTTAGCTTAGACTGTGAATGAAAGTCTGACCAGCCTGGGGTGCGCGCGAGACGTTTGAGACTCCAGTCTTCCACGTGCCACTCCCCTCGTGCGCTGTCTTCTGCAGTGCTGATTCTTTCACACAGCCCTTCAGCCACGGTGGCCCCAGCCAAGATCACTGGATCTCTATTGTAGAAGGCTGGATCGCGGACCGCGGCCTCGGCAGCTGGGGCCGAGTGTCGCCACCGACGGCCATTGATTGACACCAGCCAATGCATGGGAGTCTACACTCGTTAGCAAAAATAACACGTCCAAGCGTGTAAACCGTTGTCCCATAGCGGACACGTCGAAACGTGTTCGTTTTACACGCAGCCATCTGCGTTATTCGTTTACACATGAGGTGCCGTGTAAACTTAACACGATACACCGTGTCTGCCTTCCACGAAACAGGGCATAGCGTGTTTATTATAAAACATGGCGGCCAGCAGCCGAGAACAGGCGAAGCGGTGAGAGCACACAGGACACGCTTGCTCTCGTTCGATGTCTTTTATGCGCAGTAAATACAGTCTCCAATCGCTAGCATCATGTCTAGTAGAGCAAGGACGAGGTGACTAACGGAGAACGGCTACGGAGGACGGCGCCGCCCCGCTGGTACCCACCGTAGCCCCGGCCTCGCTCACCTTTACGCTCCGATATCCTGCGCAACTTCCATATGCCTACTCTGTCGTCGGCTTTTAAGCGGACGAAACTTGCATAAACTTCATCGCTGCGTTAGACCAGCCGACGTCGCTACGTGCGAAAGTACGTGCGTCAGCGGCGACGGTAGCTGCGACGGGATTGCTAGACAGATAGAGATGAACAAACGCTGAACTTCAAGTAGATAAATGACTCGACCAAGCGAAATATTCGAATGAGGTAACGACTCGTGCCACCTAGGAGTAGGGACGTTGGTAGCTCCAACCACTGATACAACGCAACTGCTAGACAGACAAACGAATGCCGAACTTACGTGGACATATAACTCAAGTAAATATCTGAAACAGGTAGGTAACTTGCGCCACCTAGTGAGATGTCTAGCAGCTTGTAAAAAAATAATTGTACTCTAGGAATGTTCGCGCGTAGCAGCACACATACATCATACAGACATCAGAAGAAGCACATATTATACAGCACCGACACAGACATATATACAATCACAATCACTACAACGACAATACTCCCGACACTTCCTATTCGACACGCTCATTTCGCCGCGAGGTATATAAGCTTGACGTGTGCGGGTGAGCTCTTTGGTCGCTGACCGTTACAGATTTATAGAAGAACACACAAAACACGGCGGAAAGGACAGCCGTGTGTAAAATCTGTTTGCACTTAAAACATGTGGAGGCAAAATCTATAATCTTAATCCGTTGCAAAAGATAACGATGTATTAACATTAAATATTAAACCGGTCATGAAAAAGTTCAATTATTTGTTATTTTCTTGCTTAGCCAGTGTTATGAGCAGTCCGGCTAGCTGGAATCAGATAGAAAAATAAGTTATTGGGAATTTTATCATTATGTATTCAATAATAAATGACAATGACCGTTGCGCAAAGCATTTTTTATATATTCTTTTGAAGGACATCCGCCCAACACTTCACTTCCGCTAGTTGCAGTACGGGAGCAGACGCCTTCACTTTTGGGGCGTTTTGATGCAGTTTGTTGTCGTATGTCGTGTCAGTGTTGAGTGGAGCGGTGGGGCTCGGGAGTTTGTGACCGGTGTTATTCGTGATCACTGGTGTGGCGCTGATGCGTCTTTTTTACACCGCCACCGCCCCGAACTTTGAAGATTCACGGGCCCGTAACACAGCATTATGCTGAATCGCGAGCTCCTTCTCTTTTGACGTCGGTTTCCGGGTACCACTCTTGGATACTGCAAGCGCTTAAACAGTGCGCACCGTCTCGCCTACATCCCCGGTGACGTACTCGACCTGTCGAAACATATTGCTTCCGTCATTTTGGAGTACGCAAGGCAGTTATCTCGTTGCTCTGGTTTCGGTTATAAAAGCAAGGCAAAACGCTCGCAGTTCCCGCCCTCAGTACACGTTGGACATCTTCCACACTTTGACACCGGATAACTGGATGAACGAGGATTTACATTTACTTCAAAGGTCACTCTCGCCGCGTCCTCATCGTTGAGCAGCAGGAGCAGCTGGCGACAAGCCGCGGATGAAAGGCTTGAGCATCAACAGCCCAAGTGCACTCGGTGCCGATGCGGGCGATGTGGGTTTCTGTCAACCGGTAGGCTAGCACAAACCGTGACCGTTCCACCTCTTCGTCATGACACGGTGTTGCAGGAAGCAGTGTAAAATACAACTACACGGACCACCGAAGCAAACGCACTGTTATCGTAAATCTTGGCTTGTGATTGCGCCTTTGTAGATCATCTTATTCCTTTTGCTGGAAAGACGCAAACAACGGGCGTAAAAAAATCGCTTGCATATTCCGCATACCTCGCAAAAGCATTTACCGTCACCTTGCGAAAAGCGCACCGTCCTGACCTCCCCTGCCTTTTACCTGCTTTAGAGCAGTTTGTACCTGCTAGTATGTATGCCATTGCCTACTGAAACTGAAACTTTAGAAACTAGGGGCAGTGCCAGAGAGAAAAAGAGACAAGTTGGGAAAGCTTGCTCGCTTTCTCCGACTTCTCAACTCTCAAGTGATTATACCATAATAAATGCACCAACGCCTCTTCCCAAAATAAAGGAAAAGCACTATGTTCACAACGTAAAAAATGGTCTCAGTTCATGCATCTGTGGGCAGGTAGGAAATCTTGCCCCAATTTATTCACACCGCATGATGTGCGCAACAAATTCACACGAGATATACAGGAAAATATCGGTGGTGACTTAAGTTTTCCTGAAATTCTGCATAACCGGTCGTTTGCAGGACCTAATCATCTACTCGAGCGGTGTGCGTCGCTGTGCAAACACGTCGCTGTGCAAACGCAGTCCAACACGAAGCATAAAAACGGCAGATTTAGGACAACAATCCGGAGTCCATTGTTCAATTAAAACGACGTAATTTTGTTGAAAACACCCGCAGCTTTTTACTCACGCTATCCGTCGGGATACTTCCACATTTTGAAACGGAACTAAGGAAGATTTACTTTTAAAGACGCTCGCCCCAGCTGGACTGGATCAGCTGACGACGACGGAACTGAACCCGTTAAACTCAACGCCACAACAACCAATTTGCGCTCCGGGTTAATGTGGCTTTCTACTTCCAAGCACTGCACCACACACCACGAACGTTTCAGCTCTACTCGCATCGCCGTGTTGCACCAAACAGAACGAGATCGCCGCACTCAACGCAGCGCTGTCGTGAACCTTGGCTTGTGGTCGCGCACTCGTGGATCCTGCGACTCCCTTCGCTTTCAAAGCACACACGACGATTACGAATGACACTTTCCGTCTTCCGGGAACATCACAGGGGCACTTCTCCGGTCACGTCCTCGCTACATGTGTTCGCAAACAGCGGAGCTTCTGGCTTCCCGTCGAAGCGAAACAACGTGCGTTGTTGCTGGTTTCCCGGTTTCCCGTCGAAGCAAAACAGCGTGCGTTGTTGCCAGATTTGCTCCGACCATACAAAAACAACGAAAGCAAACCGGCTCTCGCTTCCAGCGTACATCGGCGTTGCGCCGTGGCCAGATTTTTTCTGTCAGCTCTAACTTAAAGATGACCTACAGATGCAGCAACACTGGCCACCCCGGAGCGCCGTAAATTCTGAGGAGGTTGCATGGGAAGCGGCGGCACCTTCGCTTGCAGTTGGTTGAAGCCAAAACGAAACCAACTGCAATGTCACGTGTTCAGATCGAGGGCACGCTTTTTATATCCATTTTAACTGTTTATAAGGAGTAATTACACCCATAACTGTATTTGTGGTGTGTGAGGAACTATTATCAAGACCCCTAAAATAAATACAAACCTCGGCGACAACAGGGAAGCCGCATTGCCATCGACCAGAAAAAAATGGCAGCGAGCACGGTAAGCGCCGAAAGCTCCTGGTTCGCCCCGTCCCCCGACATGCCGTAATTGCATTTGGTGCCTCTCTGTCTCCGAGACATGTTTCTTTCCGCGGCATTTGTCTTCACGGATCTTTCTAGGTGTGTCCCCAAGCATTCCGATGCTTCGATAGCCGGCAATGCTGCGTTCGTCGCCGGGGCTGATGCGTGTTTTCGAGGTCGGCTACACGGCTGTGCGTGTATAACCGAACCAAAACACGTTTTTTACAACCTCGCATGATTTTTGAACGAACTACTCATTACTCAACGTG